>JAODAL010015056.1:0-85218 GCA_025379985.1 Phyllomedusa bahiana
TCTTCAAAACCCAATGGGGTTCATTAATCAAACAACAAACTTATAGACAGCAAGGGTTTGTTTAAAACATAGTGACAAATAAAAATTAAAAAAAATCAAAAATTCCCATAGTGAAAACCCCTGGCTCACCCCTTTGGCGGGTTTTACTTTTGTTCATTATTTTACAATAAAACTGGGCGCCCGCCGACCGTACTCCCGGCTTGACCGGGAATTTCGGCGCTGGAACCCGCCCCAAACCACCCCCGGAAAAATTTGCAAAGGGGCCATACCGCCATGCCCAGCAGGCTAAACCCGAAAATAAAAAAGGGGAAACCCAAAGGTTTCCTTTTAAACTTGGGGGTTTCTGCGCAGTACGGTCGGCAGGCCCGCCGAGACCCTTTGGTGGGGTTTAAAAACCCCATTTTCCCTCCCCTTTGGTGTGAGCCCAAAGGGTTGTCATATGGTAATTTTGGGTTTTTTTTTAAAATGTGATTTGTCACTTTTTTTTAAATCTACATTGCTGTCTCAAAAGTTTTTTTTGTTTAAATTTAAATGCCACATGGAACAAAATTTGGGCCCTAAAAGCCGGGGGGGAAAGGACTTGTATTTTGAATATATTTTTTGCTTTTTTTCCATTTGTGATTTGTGCTGCTTAAAAAAAAGGGGCCACAGGGGAAAGTGGCTAAAAACCGTTGCTTTTTTGTCCCCCTTTTAAGGTTTTAAAATTTTTCCTGTTTTAATCCACGGGTTGCTCCCGTTTTTTTCTTCTATTTCCCCCTTTAAACTTGTTGGGGTGTTTTTTAAAGGCTTACAAACCAGTTGGACGGGCTAATGCACAAAACCTTGGGAAAATTTTTAAACCCTTTGGGGGAAAATTTGGGTTTGCTGCTCTCTTTTTTTCTTTTGGGTTTTTTGGGGGAAAACAGCATGTCTGCCTTTGTTGGTTTTTTGTGCTCAGCAAAGGGGGGACCTTTCTGTGGGAAAAAAAATTTTCCTTTAAAAAACATTTAAAAAAATTCATTCAATGGGGATTTTTCCTTTTAGAAGTGAAAAACATGATAAAAAATTAAAGGGCCCTTCTCCATTTTTTTGGTGGGAAAACTTGAAAAAATCGGATTTAGATAAAACCCGCGGGGTGGTGTTATAACAGTCCCTATATTAAAAATTACAAAATAAGAAAATAAAAAATTTATATTTAAATAAAAAATTTAAAAAAATTCAAATATAATAAAAAAAAGTAAAGAGGGAGGGGTGAGATGGAGAGCGGTCTTTATATTTTTGCGTTTTTTTTATCTATTCAGGCTGGATTTATCCCGGGCCTGCCCCCCCAGCCACTCCCTTTGTTTCTTTCCCTTTTTTAGACATTATAAAGGGAAACTGGAAGGGTTATTTATTTTTCTATAGCCCCTTTTGAGGAGGAGGAGGAAACTGATGATTGTTACTGTGAGTCATAAGTGGTTTGGTTTAATAATCCATTCTAATTTCTCTATTTTTATATGTTGAGAGCCATATGGTATTTTGATTGATAACATTTTCTTCAAAGGTGTTTTAATACTGCAAATCATTTGCTTGGATGTCATTGAAAAACAGCTTTTATTTTTCAAATAGTGAAAATATTTTTTTATGAGAAAATTTTTTTTAAAGGGTTAATTTTGAGCTTTCGGGCGGGTTTACTTTCTTTAAAATTTTTTTGTCAAAAAATAACAGCCCCCGAAGGCCCAAAAACCCTAATGAGAAGGGGATTTTAAGGAATTTTAATCATAAACACATACTTTAAAATTAGTAAATTCCCTTTTTTTGGACATGGATAAATGGTAATAATTCATAGGGGAAAACATAGATATGGGGGGGCCTTCGGGGAGGTGATGTCATAGTTATTTCTATGATGGGGAGATTTTTTGCCTGAAACAAATTTCTTTTCTTCTACCCAAATTCATTTCATGTTCGTTGTTTGAAAACCCCTGTAGACCAGTTTTCACAATGTTTCCCTGTTTTCACAGCTTTTTTCAGTTGCTTTATGTTCATTCCCGCATCATTCTTGATGGTATCTTACCAATAGGTCTTTAGTCTCCCCTGTTACCCTTTATGAATAACCATCCCAAGTAGCATCTCCTTTGTTTGTAATTTTACCTTCATCAAATGACCCAAATAGATCCTTTTCCCTTTTAAAAGGGGTTTCTTGCCTTCCCAGAGAAAATTTTGGGGTTTAAAAAATTAAAGAACATCTTTATGGTGACCTTTGCTGCCCAATGAGATTCATAAAGTTTTTTCCAATGCAAAAAAAAAGAAAATTTTTGGGTATAGGGGGGGTTAGGGGGTATCTTGCTGCCCTTTTCCCCCCGTTGTCTGTGGTAAGCCCCCGAAACCCCCGGTTTTCCCCCTGTGCCAACAGAGGGGGGGAAAAGGGGTGTCTTGCAGCGGCACCGACTGCGCCCGCCCGTTGCCCGTGGAAAACCCCCCCGCACCCCCGGTTTAACCTGTCCCAGAGAGGAAGTGTAGGGGGTTTGGTTTTTAAACTTTTTCCCCGGGAGAAACTACCCTCACCTACATTTTTCCCCTCAGGTCCTTTTCTATTCCCAGGGAGAGTTTGCAGTGGGGACTCTGTTTTATGGGAGGGGTGAAACCTTCATCAAAAACCAGCAGTTTACAAAGAGTTTTTGGGGAATTTTCGGGTTTTTTACTCAGGGGGTCCCTTTTCTTGGGGTGGGGACATAGTTTATAAAAGAAAGGACATGTCAAAAAGCACTTTTTAGATCCTTTTTTTCCTGGATGTTTGGGCGACTCTCTCAACCCCTTTTGATTTCGCCCCGGGTGCAGTGGCAAGGTGTGGCACGGCGCTGCCCCCCGCCCCACCCCAGCTGTGCAAGGGGTGCGGGCCCTTTAGGGACCCGGGACACACTTGTCCACCAAATATGGCCCCTTGACTTTTACAGAATTTCCCCCAAAAAATCCCCACCTGAAATTTTCGGGTTTTTCTTTTTTTAAAGGGGCCCAAAACCCCTGATTTCCCCTAACTTTCTCTTTTTTCTTCTCGTGCCTGCTCAATGTCGGAAAATTGGCGGGTGAGTCGGTCTGCTCCCCCTCTGCCTGGGGCCTCCCCTGTCTTTTTGCGCCTGGATAGACGGGGGCCCCCCTTAATTTGCTGCTTTAAATTTGGAAAACTATATAGAGCAAACCATATTTATACTCCCCCACTACTAGGGGGCTGCCCAACCCCTCGCTCCTATAACAACCCTGCCTGACCTCCAGTTTAAGCCCCCTTCACTCTTCCAAATTGGTTTTGCTCCCCCTAACGGCCCCAACGCCCAATCTGCCCTTCAATGGCAACTAACTAAAAGTTTCCCCCTAAAGTTTTCCCCATCCTACTACGGGTTTCCCATGGAAAACCCATACTGCCCAACCCCCCCCAAACCCCAAGCTAACCCCAAAATACCCCCGCACCCACAACTAAAAAAGAAAGGAATTTTTTCTTTGTTTTTGTTTTTCCCATAAAGAAATTTAAACTTTTTCCCCAGCCACAAATTTTGGGTTTTTGGGGAAACACAAGGGGCAAGGGGGATCAGTTTTTGGGTGCGGGACTGAAATACCCTTTAAATTTTTTTAAAAATTTGGTCCTTGTAAAATCATGGCTGCTTTTTCCCCGGGAGCAAATTTAAGTTTTATCTCTTTTTTAAAAAACCGGGACCAGTGATAAATAAAGGACCCAAAAAAAAACAAAGCGCCCGATCATTTCGGGTGTCTTCTTTTTTTCATTTTATGTGGATTTTCTGGGTGTCAGGTCCCTGGGTTTTCTTGACATTCAATTTAAAGGGTTCTATCTACTTTTTTTTTTCTTTTTCAAAAAATGAAACATAATAAACCCAGATATAAAAAACTTTTCCACAGATTTTTTTTTTTAAAGTGACAACTGACAATAGGTTCTCTAAAGTATGAGCACAAAGTGCTCACATCCAAATTTGCATTTGTTAGTCCTCTATCATGTTATGGCAGACTGAGACAGGTGGTCCGCCAGACAGGGGATCACCCATGTGTTGTATGAGGGGCGTCCCCGACGGGGAAGGACAGAGCCCAAAAAGGGGTGTTAAAATCAGCAGAAAATCCCAAAAAATGGAGGGGTTGAACCTCCTTTTTTTAAAACCCTTTGCAACAGGGTGTAACCCCCAAGGGAAATTGATTGGTTCCATTCTTTTCCCAAGTGTTTTTTGATGAGTTCTTTAAGAATCAACAAAAGAAAGGGTTTTTCACGCGAGTATCTTATCTTATCTAAACATAACCCTATTTAGCAGGAAGTTTCACGGGGAGTCACAGATTAAACAAGCAGGGCGGGCCCCAAAACCCTTCTTGTTTGTGTCATCCAGAAATTATAAACACTTTATAAATATAAATTTCTCGCCGGGGGTTTTTTGCAAGGGGCATCCTGTGGGGGGCCCGGCGTTCCCTTTTTCATTTTCCCTCCTCTTGTTTCAATTTTTTTGGGGGGCACAGGGAGGTTTTCCCAGGAGTCTTTGGGGCCTCGTTCACAGGGGCTTATTTGGCCGCGTTTTTTGCCAACGGATTGCCCGATCGCCCAATCCACCCGGAAAATAAAGTCAAAAAAACAAAGTCACAGCCTATTTTTCTATTGATTTCAATAAAAATAGGGGCTGTCGTTCCACGACGCGTATTTCCCTTTTGGGGGGATTGCCCCCGGGCGGATTGACGAGGGCCCAATCCGGACGGAAAAAACAATTCCCCTGGTCAATTTTTTTTGGGACGGATTCAACCCCCTACAATGATTGGAGATGGTGAACCCGTCGGGAAAATAAGTTAAAATCCGGCCCACACTTAGGGGGCACTCTTTTTGAAATTTTATTTTCAACTGATTTCAGAACGAATTTTAACGATCGGCAATCCGTTTTTAAAATATGTTCGGGAAATAAGCCGTTTTGGAAACGGGGGCCTTTTGCTTGGTTCCATTGAACCTGCTTTGTGTTCCAAATTTTGGGGTTGCTTTGAGAAAAGTGGAAAATGACCCCTTAGACGCATATAAAAATTTTTTGGGTTCCCCAAACCCAAGCGCCCCACCCGAGATTTTGGGGTCCCCACTTTAATTTTTTTTTCCCAAAACAGCCCGGAACCCCCGGGGGCAAAAGCTGGTCCCCCGTTTTTAAAGGGTTGAGCATTTTTGAGCGGGAAATTTAAACCCAAACTGGACCACTCCCCAAGGCTTTTTTTTTTCCAAAGGGGGGGCGAAAATTTAAGCGGCCACCACCTTTTCCCACATTGCCTTGAGGTAGGTTTAAATTTTTGATAGCGCCCGGAGGTGCTACCTAGAGCAGCCCCCGGGAACGGGGCAGGACCAAAACAGGCCAGAAGTGCCAGGGGCAAAGGGGCACCAACCGGGGGGAAAAAGATACCCCCCTTTTTGGGGGTTTTAAAATGAGGGGAAAAGTCTGTTCTCCTAGGTAGGCTCATGCGTGGCGGGGGCCCAAAAGGGGGTTGTCCCCCACCAAAGTATCCCAGACAAGCGAAACAAACGTGGGAAAATGTCTGTTACTGTATCCATTACTGACTGTTTGCCAGGGGTTTCATCCCAAAATTCACACTTTTTTTATTACATAGAAAAATTTGGGCAACAACACAAACTAAATTTATCTAGATGAAAAAAAAACACCCCAAGGGGATGAAACCCATCAGGGTGGGCGATATTGAGAGTGGTCACCAGCCCGGGTAAATCTCTGAGGCGTGGGAATATCTTTCCCATGAAGGGGGGAAAGGCCCAAAAAACTCATTGGCAAAAGGGGAGAAAACAAAACATTAATAATTTCCCAACCCCCAATTAGGACCCAAAAAAATCAAGCCTATCACAATACTATAGGTTTAAGCAGGCTAGAAAGAAAATATTGTTAAGCCAGGTCCCCTTTTAAAACCCACCCAAAGAGAAAGGTTTCCCAAACCCTCCTAGATATTTTCCCTTGCTTTTTGTTTGCAACCCCCTTACTTTTTTAAATGTGTGCCTCTATTGGATCATGTGATTCCTCAACCCTTTAACAGCCCCTTTTACCTGAAGACCCAAAAGCCCCATCCAAGGCCATTTCAATTTTCGGGAGGGGCCACTTTCCTAACCGGAGCAAATTTTCTTTTTAAAGGGCATGGATGGAACTTTTGGGTTTTCATTAATTTTTTCCCAACCAGATGCTGGAATACTTTTTTAAACTGTTTGTAATTTTTTCCCCAAAACCTGTCCAGGCTGGGAAAAAACATCAAGTTTTTTAATCGGGCTGTTTTGAATAGCTCCCCCCCTTCACCCAAATTTCCTCAGTGTAAAGTGAAGGAGAGGTTTGTGCGTTTTTCTGGTAGCGGTACAATCTTTCCCTTTTGGGTGAAATTTTCCCCCATGCTCCCATGGGGACCCAAATGAATAAGCCCGGTTACCACAAATGTAATAAAGCCCCCTGTTTTAAAAAAACCTTTTGGGAAATTTCATTCTCCTTTTGGGCCCAAACCCACTGCGGAACCATATATTTTATAAAACCCCGGGTTTACGCACCCTCCATTGGTCGTCCTCTGTCAGTCCCGGACAGGCAAATGGGGGCACGGGTTGGTTTTTTTTTCTGGAAAAAAAAACACAAGCTTTTTAAAACCGCCCTTTTCTATTTTTCACGGGGGGCCCCTTTTTAAACCCATTTTAAAATGCAAGAGTTGCTTTCTACAGTCTTTTCCCCCCCCAGGGTGAAACCTGTGGCAAAATTAACCAGGCGCCCTTTTTAAAGGGTTAGTTTATGGATTCCCCAAACATGGGCCCTAAACAAAATTTGTTGGGGGGTTTAAGCAAAACCCGGGCAATCTCTAAGAAATTTTCCCCGGGTTTCCGAGGGGGGGGTTGTGGGGCAGTGTGGTCCAAACTATTGGGGACATCTTTAGTGAGTCTGTGAGGTTCGGTTTATTCATCGATATTGGGACCCCAAAGGGGGTTTCCCCTTTGTGGGGGCCGGGGATGGGGGAGCATATCCGCCAGTCAAGGCATTCAGCTTTTTGGCATTTTGCTGGTTTGCAGGACCCCAAAATTGGGGAATTTTTTCCCGTTTTTCTCCTTCCACCTTTTGTTGGAAGCATAAAAAAAAAAAAACAGGCAAACAAGTACTTTCATTTTAGTATTAAGCTTCGCCCCGGTTACTGTTTTCACCAGGTAAATCAGTGTCTGTAGGGTATCTCCCTGAATGGGGGTTGTTTTTTTCCCTTAGACCTTTTTTGCATTTGGACGGGCATGGACCCAGACTGGCCCCCCAAACCCCAAAATTTTAAAGGTGTGGGTTTTTTGGACCAATTGAAAACCTGGAAAGGGGGCCTTTAAACCTTGGGCCCTCAAAGCCCCCTTTCCTTGCGTCCCTCTTCAAAACCCCCCAAAACTCCGGGGAACCAAAGGGTTTTCCCTTTTAAAGGGAGAATTTGGTTTCTTTTTATAAAGAGAAAACACGTAAATTTGAAACCTTGGACAGGGGGTTTCTTTAAATAAACCCAGGCAAAATTTGGGGTTTAGAGTAACTGCCTGTAGTTTTTTGGGGAAAAAACAACCCTGTTTTTGGGCCCGCAGGGGCCAAATAAAATTTTAAAAAGGATAAGTTTTTCCCCCCCCGAGGGGGTGGTGGGTTTTGGCAGTACAGTACCACGGGTAAAGCTTTTACCCAGTTCAGGGTTTCCCGTGGGCCCAAAATACTTCTCCCTTTTTAAACTTAAGGGTTTCCCATTAATTTTTTCTATTTTTGCCGTTTACTTTGCGGGTGGGAGGGGTGTGTGGGGCTTGTGAAATTTCCCCGGGGTTTTCTTTAGTATTTTCCCTTATTTCTCCTTTAGAAAGGGGTCCCTCTGCCCTGATTTATTACCCCCGGGGGACCCGACCTGAGACTTTTTCGTAGGATTTTTTTTTTTGGGTGTTTTTTTTGGTGGGGCCCGAAATTTTTAACTGGCCAAGCCTTTTGGCCACCCGAAAACAAAACAAAGGGTTTCCCAAGAACATATCATATGTCCCCCCCTTGGGTACTGAAATGAAACCCAGCGCACTCTTTGGAATGGATAAAAGGGTTTTAGGGGGTTTTGCCCTTCAAAATTATCAAAGAGGGTTTAAATTTTTCCGGGGCCCAAACCCCAATGTTTCAGAAACTATTTCGTTTCTTTAGCCCCCTTTGAAGGTGGGTGGGGCCCATTTTTTCAAAATTTACCATCTTTGGGGGTAAAGTCCGAGGCAAACAGGTTCTGCCATTTCCCTTTGGCCAGAGTCCTCCTGCTTCTGCGGCCCCTTTGCCTCCATCCATTTTTTTTTGGGTTCTTGAGGCTTTAAACTGGGGCCTGCATTTTCCTCCCAAAAGAGACAGATCGGGTGTAGTAGGCAAGGCTAATGCCAGGATGGCGGGTTTCCCTGCTTTGCTTAGGGGCCCGTGGTCTCCCTGGCTTTCCCCCCCTTGGGCCCTGTGGGCCCTTTTCTTTTTCTCATGGGCGGGTTATTTTTAACTAGGGGGCTACCCCTTGGGCAGCTCAAGACCCTTTGGGGAGGCTCTTCACTAATCAAATTCTTAATTGGTTTGCCCAAGAAGTCAAATACCCCCCTTTCCCCGATAACCCAAAAAAACATGTGCTAACCCCCGAAGGCGTACCTGGAATCGTTTTTAAAAAATTTAAATTTTCAATCCTTTAACCCCCAAATACTGAGTCCTTGGTGGGATGCCAAAATTCGGCTTCCCGGGCTGAAAGCGCAGGAAAGCGAGTGGGTTTTTTTTACAAAACCTTTTTCCACACTGGGAAATTTCTGATAACCCCGGTGACAAAGTGTCCTTGGGCCCGTTCCCCCATCTGGAGCCATCTACCCCAAAAAACTTTAAACATCCGGGGTTAAATTAGGGTGTTTAAAAAAAAATTTGATAACCCCCTTTTTTTCTGCCCTCATCCTCAAAAAGGGAGTCAAAGGTCTTCACTTTCTCTTGGTTTCCCAATTCATCTGATTCCCCCCCCTCTTCTTAAAACCACTTTGGGAGTAGGGGGGCTGGGGTTTTTAATGGTGCCCGCGCTTCAGGTGATGGGGGGGGCTGAGTAGTGTCAATTCGTATTTTGTGATTTGGCTTGGACAAGTGCTTCTTTTGGTGGTGTGCAGCCCGTTCAGCAAAAAAATTTTGGTTAACCCGAAAATGTTTTGGGGGGGTGTTGTTTGTACCCGGTCCCCTGATTTGAGTTCCCTTTTGAGGGGGGCCCCCAACTGCCCTGAAGCAAGGGAGGGAATGCTCTAGCAAATTTTCCCGGGCCAAAAATTGGGGGAAAAAGTATTTCCCATGGGGGGGCATACGGGTCCCAGGGGTTTTTTTGTCAATACAAACCCGAGGCCCAAAACCCCTCCCCCTCAAGGGGAGAAAAATGGGGGAAAAAGGTTGTTTTTAAAGTGGGGGAAGCCCCATGTTTTGGGGCGGGGGGGAGGGTTTTTGCTTTAAGTGAAATTTTGGGAAGCGCTTTTACAGTTTCTGGTTTTTCACTCAAAGGGCTCTGTTTTTAGGGGCATGCATAAAACGGTTTGGATTGTTTGAGAACAAAACCTTTTTTAAAAAAAGGACGGCAATTTAAATGGGCCAAATTTAAAAGAATGCTTTGTAAACCCTTTGGGTCTTTTGGCATGGGGGGGTTTTTGTATAAACGTAAATTTTCTCTGGGGTGAGATGTTTTATTTCCCGGAGAGATACAGTGGGCCCCAAAAATCACGGTAGGTTCACAAATTGGAGCTTATCCCTGGAGGCCTTACCGCCATTTTTAGCAAGGAAATAAAAAAAGATAAAGATTCATCTTTTCCATTTTAGGGCCCCTACAACACAACAGGAGAACATCAATGTATTGTGAAGGACGAAACTGGGGGGGGCCGGCTGGGCCCCCGAATTGGGAAAACAGAGTGTAAAGCAAGTAGGAAAAAGTTTTTGGGGAATTGGCAGCCCCCTTGGGGGTTTGGACCACCCAGGGATACGGGCCCATTTTTGAAATTTAAAAGGAAAGTAAATGCCAACACTTTTTTATCCAAAGGGAAAAAAGAAGATGGGATTAGCAAGATTATCACTGTGAAAAAAGTGGGGAACCCCCTGGCAAACCCGAAATTTTAAAAAGGTGTGTGGGTTGGGGAACCCGGGAGTGTTGATTTATGTTACAGCATTTAATTTCCCTTAAAACCCGTACCCAAAACGGTTTGGTTTGGGGGGTACCCTTCCCCAGTCTGTTTCTTTTTTTACTGGGAAAAAGAGTTGTTTAAAAAAGGGGGTTTTTATGGGAAACTACCGCCCCTTCTCCAAAAGGTCTTTTAAAACCTTTTTCTATTGCCTCTTCCGCGAATGTTCAATGGGTACTGTAGTAAACCCCCCCCGGGCTGGGGGGTTTGGGGCCAGGTTTTTTAAATGCACTAATACCGGGGTTTTTGGGGAGCCTGCCCAAAATCTGTTTTGGGGGTTCCCACAAAAAGTGATGGGAAAACCCCAGATAACCAATCTGGGTGCTCCCGATTTTGGTGGAGGGTTGGCAGGTTAATGCGTAAGGGCATTAGGGCCAAAACAAGGGTTCCCCCTCAGGCCCCTAGGTGCTACAATTTGGGGGCTTCCTGAGGAGAAATCTACGATGGGCCCCCATTGCGCCAAAATATCAGTCCCCAAATAAATTGTATGGAAATATCTTGGGGCCCCCCAACACACGTTAACAAAAGAAAAAAGCATCATGGGTATTCAATTTGAAAAGGTTTTTTTTGTGGAAATTTTTTAACCCGACGTTCCTCAACCCCTTTGGGCAAAAAAAAGTAACTGGGAAAAAGATAAGCTCTTTTAGGTATGAATTTCCCCTTTTATAAAAGTATGGGGTGCTCCCGTTTCCACTAGAAAAAACGATTGAATTCCCCCTGTCCTCCCCATGTAGATGTGATGATTTAAAAGGGGGCCCGGGGGGGGTGTTAAAGGGGTGGTGAACATTTTAGGGAGGAAATCACAGGAAATTTCCTACACTTTATTGAGGGGGTCCCGGGGGGTAGCCTGGCCTCCCCTTGGGCCCCTGGTTTTAATAAATTTTCCCCCCTTTTTCCCCCACAAAAACCGCATTCCACATTGCTCTTGTCTGGGGGGGCCCTTTCATGTGGGGCCTTTTGCCTTTTTAAATCGCTGGAATCTGCCCCCTTTCCCCGCAGGGTTTTATGGATATTACAGGCTTTTTCCCTTTGTTTTTAAACCAACCCCAGCCCCCCTTAAACTTTTGGCCACTAGATCAGGGAAAATGGAGGGCCGCCATCCCGGGCGGGCCCTTTTTGACAGCGTTTTGTTGGGTGCCTTTTGTCCGGGGCCTGAATGTGTGGTTTTAAAAATCTCATGTCCTTATTGTCAGCTGCCTTTGAAACCCTTTAAACAAAACCAAAAGCTGTTCTAAAGCGGGCCCTAGTCCCACACGTCTGTTTTGGGTCTTTGGGGCCTTTTGTCATGAAATTGTCAGTCTGGTTTTCCTGCTGTTCCCTTTTACCCAAGGTTTAAAGGCAACTATAAATTCTGGTTCTGTCCAAAAGAACTGTGGTTTTGTCTACAAAGGGGCTGTGCCTGATGCCTTTGCCATTAAATTTTATTTTTTAGTACCTCCCCCCCTTTGGGTTTTTGGGGCTCTCTAGGGGGTTCCCCCGGTGGCATGGGACCCCCTTCTGGGTGCCTTCCCGCTTACGGGGGAAAGTGCTAGGGAAAAGTAGTGGTCGGGAGGGTATTGCACATTGACAGGAGCTCGCGGGGCTCCATGGACGGTATTAATGCTGAAAATCATGTGTCCCCCTACCTGTCCCCCTCTAAAAAGGGGGCAGGGGCTTGTTTTATCAACGGATAAAAATCCCACAGCCTGTGGGGGGGGGTTAAAGGGCCCCCCCAGGCTGAGCAAATATCTCTCCAAACTGTATTTTGCTGGGCCCACATCTAGGGCAAGCCACCCCCCTGGGCCAAATTTTAAAGCAAGGGGGTGCGTGGGGGTACGTTGGGTTTTGGGGGGTTTTTTCGGCTTTGGGATCAGGAAATTTTGCCCACCATCATTTGTTGGCATTTTTAAAATTTTGTCCCAAATTTCATACACAGTCCTTTTTTTAGTGTTCCCTTTTGGGCTTGTGTTCAGTCATTTTCATTGCCCGGGCTACTAAGTCCACATTTTGGCTTGGTTCATTTTTTTCATTGTCTTTAGCCCCAACCCCCTTTTAGTTAGTAGAACTTTTGCCATGCAGGGTTTATCTAATGTCCCCTTTGGGTCCGCCCCCAATTTCTTTAACATTTGCCTGCAATCCTTGGGCTGCTTCCGTGCCCCTTTTTGGGCTTGCACAATTTTCTATCGCAGAGACCCCTTTTTCTGTTTTCTTTGTTTGGGGAAAACTTCGTTTACTCTTTTGTAACCCCATTTTTTTTGGGGGGGGTACCCCCGGGAATTCACCCCCAAGCGCCGGGCCAAAACCTGGTTGGGTTACCACAGTGCCCGTGGCCCCACTTCCCAAGCAGCACGAATTTTTTTGTCCCAATTACCCGTGGGGGTGGGGGACAAAGTCCCCGGACAGCAAAAATCCACTGGAGGGGAATGCTAAAAAGGGAATTTGCCTTGCCTTTTTCACAGGGGGCAAATTCACGTTTCCCCCCTGGGGGCCCCCGCCCCGGGGAACCCCTTGAACCCTTCTACGTTCTTCTAAGGGAGGGAAAACATGCAAATAGTGCAGCACAAAATACTACCTTAAACCCAGTCTAGAAAGGTTTTCTAAAAATTTTTCATGGGATTTTATACACTATGCAATATAGGGGTTGGCGGATTCAGCAGCTAAATTTCCCCGTACAGTATTTGTAGACAAAATCAACTCATGCAAAGGGACGCAGACTCCTGGGACAAAGGTAACAATCCTGACCCCTGGGCCCCCCTTTTCAGGTACCCAAAAAAGGGAAATTTGCCGGGCCCCATCCAATCTTTTGGGGAAAACTTTTACACGGCCCCTTCTTTCACCTCCTCCGAGATAGTCCATCAACCTGTCCTCTTGAGGGCCTAGGGGCCCCTAAGACAAAGCCCCCGGGCAAGGGCCCGGGCGCTGTCTAGACTTTAAAAGCATGACTCAGGGAAAGGGGTAGAGAGACAGAACCCGGGTTTGCACCCCGAGGGCCAGGGCCCCTAAGGCCAGCCCCCGGAAGGCCAGGCTTTCTGTCTTAGACCTTTTTTGGGGTGGGCTCGGGAGAGAAGGGGGACAACCTTTTCCCCGGGCTCAATTTTTCTCACCCTCTCACACTCCCTGCACCAAAAAAGCCTAAAGGAAAAAATGTTAAAGACAAAAAAGTAGGGAAAAGAGAAGAGAGAGACATTCAACCCAGAACCCCGATGCCCAAACACCACGTCCTTTTCCCCCACCCAAAGAAACCCGCGATCAGATTCAGGGACGGCAGTAACACAATGGGTTTTCCTTACCCGGTCTTTCCCGGGTCTGGGCTCCGTATTTGATTTTCCACGGCTGGGGGGGTTTCTGTTGAGGTGGCCCCCGGGTTTCCAAACCAAACTTGTTATGGCAGACTGGAAGGGGGGTCCCCCCAGGCAGGGATCAGGCCACGTGTTGAAAGGGGAAAAGGCCCTCGCAAAAGGGGGGAAAGGGGCAGAGCCCCAAGGTGTTTAAGTCAGCGAAACTCCCAAAGAATGGGGGGCTGAACCTCCTTTAAATTTTAAAAACCCTTTTTTCAACAGGGGGGAAACCCCCAAGGAATAGATTGGGTTTAAAATTTTATTTTAAGTTTGGTTTTTTTGGGTGAGTTCATAGAATCAAGAAAACAAGTGTTTCACGCGGTATCTTTTTCTTATCTAAAATAAGCCTACCTTTCTAGCGTTTGTTTCCCCGAGAGTCAGCTAGGGTTGGGCAAACCCCCAGGCCCAATTTTTTGCTTTGTGTCATCCAGAAATTAAAAAAAAACCCTAAAAATAAAGATCTTCTCGTCCGGGGGGCTTGCAATGGGATCCTTGGAACCCGGGGATTCCCTTATTCCCAAACACCTTTTTTAACTTTAAATTTGGGTGGCTCCCAAAAAAAACTTTTTTTGTTTTATAATTTTTGGGGAAAAAATGTCCTTTTGGTTTTAAAAAACTCCCGAAAAGGAAAAGGCCCGTTTTTAAGTAAAATCAATTAAAACCATTCCAAGGGAGGGTTTAGAGATATTCAAAGGGGTTTTTAAAACACCCCCAAGGGTTAGCTTAAAGTAGGCAAAGGGGGGTAAAAAAAACCCCCCAAAAAAAAAACATTGCTTTTCTGATTTTGCTTTGTTTAGGGAAGAGGGGAGGTTTTATCTCCTGCTTGCTTACACAGGTTACCGACCACCTCTCCCTGTTCTCATTGCCCCCAGCAGTCCGTTGGACCATGGTGAAATCATACTCTGCGTGTTACCTCCAGCAAAAGGAGCTTGCTCTCTTTTGTTTTTTAAAAATGACTAAATTTTCAGAGTACTTTTAGCCCTGTACACTCCCAAATTTTCAAACCCGTGCACTCAAAATCAAATTTAACAGGGTTTGCTAGGGAAAAGCAAAGTAGATATACCCAAAACAAAAGGTATAGAACCACCCACCAAACAATAAAAAAGGAAAAATTTTGGGGCCCGAACTGGCTTTAAAAGCAAAGGGTCTGTAAAATAACCCGGTGAAAAAAACCCCCTTTTAAAGGGGAATAGTAAACTAGCCCACAAAGGGCTAAGAGGGGTTAATTTTTATTTAAAATGTATTTTTTTTTAACTTTAATTTCAAAAGAAGCCCAAAAAAATGATTTAATGAATTAGAAAAATAATTAATGAGTGGGGGATGTGGGCATAATTTCCCTCTAGAAGATTTAAAAGGAACTTAAAAAAAAAGCCTTAGGAATGCCCAAAAAACCCCTTTTGTCTGTCAAGGTGGGCATTTTGGGTTTAAACCCCGTAATTAAAAAGGAAACAAAATTTTCCAAGAGGGGTTCTCCGCCCCAGAGCAAATTTCCCCAAAAATTTTTTATCACGCAGTAAAACTAAATTAAAACAATCAAATGGCCTGAAGGCTCACTCCCCAATTTCCCCTAAACATGTTCAATATTCAATTACATTAAAAGAAAACAGTTGTCACAAACAAACATGATGTCATATGTGCAAACTCAAAATTTCTTAAGGGTTTTCTTTAAAAAAAAAAAAAAATAGGCTTTTCAAAAAATAAACTTTTTTTTTTTTTTTTTTTCCCTTTCAGAAAACCTTGTCTTAAAACTAAAACCTTGGGGAAACAACTTTAATTAGGGTTTTCCTTTTAAAAGTAGCTTTAGATAAAACAAAAGACAAAGTGAGTTTGCTAGTTCAAAACAAAAATAATTTGGGAATTTCCCAAATTTTTAGTAGGGCGGGCAAGTAAAAATTTGATTGGGGAAAAATTAAAAAAATTTCACATTAGGAAAAAAAAAATCTGATTTTCCCCCCCCGAAGAATTTAACAAATGTGCAAAATTGATTATTCTTTTATTAAAACGTATCCATTTTCTTAATTTTGTACGCAAGGTTAGACTCACATTTGCTATGTTTGGTTTGTTACAGTTTTTGTTTACTACTTTCATTAGTGAAAAAAAATATTCCTGTCCCATTTTAAAAAAATGTATTTAAAACTGCATCCCAAAGAACAGAACTGAAAACAACATGGGGAACCCAGTCTTACAAATAGTAAACTGTATGTAGCGCCAATATAAAATCCAAATCCTATTAGGTCATTTTTTTCCTTAGTAAGAATCTAAAAAATTAGATCAGTGCATACCGAGAGAGGGACAACTGTGTTTTGGGAGCTTATTAAATGAGTGATCCAGGGCCATTCCTACGGGTGGGCGAGGCGAGCTATCGCCTGGGGTGCCACCAGCTGCACCTTCCTGGTGATTAACCTCTGACTCTGCAGAGTTAGCAGCTGCACACAATCAGTGCAGCTGCTCCTACAGAAAAAAGGCAGGACGGTTCATTACCATCCTGCCTTCTCCATTGTATGTACAGTGCTCAGTGCTCACATCTCGTCCATGCTGCTCCTTCTACATACACCTCGTCCGTGCTGCTGCTTCTACATACATCTCGTCCGTGCTGCTCCTTCTACATACATCTCGTCCATTCCCCTGCTTCTACATACACCTCGTCCGTGCTGCTCCTTCTACATACATCTCGTCCGTGCTGCTCCTTCTACATACATCTCGTCCGTGCTGCTGCTTCTACATACATCTCGTCCGTGCTGCTGCTTCTACATACATCTCGTCCGTGCTGCTGCTTCTACATACATCTCGTCCGTGCTGCTGCTTCTACATACATCTCGTCCGTGCTGCTGCTTCTACATACATCTCGTCCGTGCTGCTGCTTCTACATACATCTCGTCCGTGCTGCTCCTTCTACATACATCTCGTCCGTGCTGCTGCTTCTACATACATCTCGTCTTGCTTCTACATACATCTCGTCCGTGCTCCTGCTTCTACATACATCTCGTCCGTGCTCCTGCTTCTACATACATCTCGTCCGTGCTCCTGCTTCTACATACATCTTGTCCGTGCCACTGCTGCTTCTACATACATCTCATCCATTCCCCTGCTTCTACATACACCTCGTCCGTGCTGCTCCTTCTACATACATCTCGTCCGTGCTCCTGCTTCTACATACACCTCCTCCGTGCTCCTGCTTCTACATACATCTCGTCCGTGCTCCTGCTTCTACATACATCTCGTCCGTGCTCCTGCTTCTACATACATCTCGTCCGTGCTGCTGCTTCTACATACATCTCGTCCGTGCTCCTGCTTCTACATACATCTCGTCCGTGCTGCTGCTTCTACATACATCTCGTCCGTGCTCCTGCTTCTTCTTATATCTCGTCTGTGCTTCTGCTTCTACATACATCTCGTACATGCTGCTGCTTCTAAATATATCCCCCTGCACCTTCTCGTCTGCGATCTTTTCACTGCATTGCCTTTGTGTTCTCGTTCACGACCTGGGTGGGACAGAACTCAGCCAACAGCCACTATTGCTTACCTGGGTT
The DNA here is from genome assembly GCA_025379985.1 of Phyllomedusa bahiana. Classification (NCBI taxonomy): domain Eukaryota; kingdom Metazoa; phylum Chordata; class Amphibia; order Anura; family Hylidae; genus Phyllomedusa; species Phyllomedusa bahiana. The sequence continues at coordinate 16,998 of JAODAL010015056.1, forward strand.
TAACCCAACCTGGGCTCAAACACTGTTTCTAAGTACATATAAAGGAGCCCGTTCTCTTAAACCATAGCACTTTGCTACTGGTAACCAAGGACGTACATTAGAGATGGGCGAATCGATTCTAACGAAGTGGAATTCGTTTAGAATTTCAGGAAAACTTCGGGTTTCTGAACAAAGTCGAAGTTTAGGGTAATTCGGGTGAACGAAGTGTGCTTTTGATTGATAAAATGGCTGCGAGCACATGGCGCTACATGGGGCAAAGCACTCTGGGAGGAAGAAGGGCATAGCCTGCATGACATGTGCAGAGATGAAGCCAATCAGAGACCGGCGGGATTCTGTGACGTCACCGCACTACATGAGTCCGGGCGCGACGCTGGGAGCTCATACCGCTCTCACTGTACTGATTAGGGGAGGTGCTGCTGCGGCTGCTTATGATAGCTGATACTAAAGAACTGATTTTTATACAGCAATTTTTGGGGGGGTGTCACAGCTTGTCTCAGAGACTGCTTCTCTTAATGTTCTATTTCTGATTTTTTGGTGTATTGGATCTGAAGTCCAGTGCTATACATGTTATATGCTATCTGCTCACAGCACATGAATATCCAAGGGGCATCTAAGCCAGTTCCTGTTGTATTCATTTAAAGAAACAGCGTTTTATAATACAATACCACTTCATTTTGGCTGCTCAATTCTTTTGCGCAATTTAACATCCAGGGGTTAAGTAAGCGTTGTTCTCTGCTTTGTGCTCCAAAAAACCCGTCATTTTCACCGCCAAAAAAAATACAATTTTCCTGTACTAATTCACAAACGAAGGTTTAAATTTAAAAATTTTTTTCTGTTTTTAGCGAAGAAAACACGAATTGAAACACGCTCAAAGAAATAGTTTTGCTGCTCAATTCTTTTGCGCAATTTACATGGGGGTTAATTTAAGCTTTTCTGCTGCTGTTGTGACTCCAAAAAAACCTCTTTTTCACCGAAAAAAATTTTAAACTTTTTCCGAGCTAATTCACAAGAAAAAAGTTATTAAAATTTTTTTCCTTCTTGTGTAGCGAGAAAACACGCAGTTGTAACACGCTACAAAGCTATATTTTCCCGGCTGCTCAATTTCTTTTGCGCAATTTACCCGGGGGGTTAATTAAGGTTGTTCGTGCTTTTGGACCCCAAGAAACCGTTTTTTTCCCCGCCAAAAATACTTTTTTCCCTGTCATAATTCAAAAGCAAAGGGTTTTAATTACAATTTTTTTTGTTGTGTAGCGTAAAAAACCGCAATTGTAACCGCTACAAAGTAGTATTTTCCGGGATGCCAATTCTTTTGGCCATTTACATCCAGGGTTAATTTAAGCGTTTTTTGTGTGTGTGACAAAAATAGCCCGTTTTTTTCCCCCCCCCAAAAAATTAAAATTTTCCTGTACAAAAATTCCAAGCAAAGGGTTAATTACAATTTTTTTTCTCTTGTTGTGTAGATGAAAACACGCAATTGTAACACGCAAAAAAGTATAGTTTGGTGCTAATTTTTTGCGCAATTTACATCCAGGGTTAAATTAAAGCGTTTTTCTGTTGCTGTTGTGATCCAAAAAACCGTCTTTTTCCCCCCCAAAAAAAAAAAATTTTCCCTGTAGTAAAAATTCACAAGCAAAGGGTTTAAATTTAAAATTTTTTTTCTCTTGTTGTGTGGGTAGAAAACACGAAATTTGTAACACGCTAAAAGCTAGTAGTTTCCTGCTGTCAATTTCTTTTGCGCAATTTACATCCGGTTAATTAAGCTTGGGTTCTGCGTTGTACCAGTAAAGAAACTTTGTTTTTCACCCCCAAAAAAGAAATTCTGTAGCTAATTCATACCCAAAAGGTTAATTTAAGCTGTTTGTGCTTTTTTCAGTAAAATACACAGAGTTTTTAAACGGCACATACAAGTCAATTTTTTCCTGCCCATTTGTGGAGCGCAATTTTTACCCAAAGGTTCCCCCAATTTCTTAGTGGGTTCATTTGGCTCAAATACAGGGTGTGTATTTATTTCATATACAGTATCTTCACAAACAGGGCCCTGTTTTTTTTTGAACAAACAGTATGTCAGAAGAGAGGGGGCAGGCCTTCACCTCGGGGGCAAGGCACAAACATTCCTGTAGCAGGTCGCAGCACAGCCTCGGTGGGGCCCAAAATGCCGCTTCATTAGCGGCCGGACTGACTGAACCCAATGGTTCTTGATGGTTGACTAGGTCATCCCTTCCCCCCAGTGCATTAAAAAACCCCACCCAAAGATCGGGGGGAACGCAAAACAACCCTTATTTGGGCATGGCCGGGGGGGTCAGGGGCCCTCACCTGTCCTCAACCCGCCTCTTTCCCATCCGGGTTTCCCTCAGGAGCTACTATGTGGTCTGGGCTCAGCGCCACTTATAGCGAGATAAACAATTTGGGAGGGCAGTCGCAGTATTTGGCAGCAAAGAAATGGGGCCAATACCCCCTGCTTCTTGAGTAGGGGGCAAAGTACAGATGTTGAGAGTGCTGGGTCAGTTGTGAGGGGTCCCTCTGCATACCAACCCCCGTGATGAGGACAGCAGGACAGAAACACAAATAAGTTATGATGTAGCCAACCGCATTTGGGGACCCGGGGTGAGGCAAGGGCTTCATCATCGTGGGGAAAGAGTGCGTCAGCTTCCATTAAAGCGGCGCAGCCAGCAAGGGGGCGTGTGGCCGTGAGTCAGCGGATGCAGCTTTTGTGAGGTGGGGAGCCAAGCGGCCACGGGGAAAAAAAACCCGCTTCGCAGGTCCAAAAAGTAGCGGCACAGGGGTCAGCGAGGCAGCGCCGGCAGTAGTCACCAGGCAGGGGGGTTGGGCGGAAAAATCCGATATCGGGGTGTGGCAGTTGTTTGCTAAGACCCCGGGAGGAGCCGAATAGGGGTATATGTAGAAATTTTAAGGATGGGTGAGCGGTTGGCCAGGGAGCAAAGGTTGGCACCACGCCCTGCGTTAAACATCAGCGTCAACATCCGGGTGGCCTGGGAGAAATGTGGCTCAGTGTGGTGGTCCTCCTCCCGCCACAGAAAGCAGCAGGAGCCCCCGTGGCACCAGCCATTACCCAGTCAAGGTCCCCCACCTTGCAAAAGGGGACTGTTTCTTTTGAATCATCTCCCATCCAGATGCCCTGCTCCTCGCTCTCATGGGCCGCTCGTTCGCGAGGCGATTGCAAAGAGACAACAGTATGTGTCCAACCATCCAAAGGGTGCAGAGCTGACCGTGCCCCCGTCCAAGTTTTTGGTATGCAGTCCCTCTTTCCAAATGGGGACTCTGCACCTTCGAAAAAAAGGCTTGTCCCGAGCCGAATGGAGATTTCCACCCGTAATTTTTTCCCAAAAAAGGCAGGTACCAGCCCTTTCATAAATATGTGAACAAAAGGGTTGGGCCAGTCCTTGTTTATCGGTTTTGTTCCGGTGAAAATGGCGCTGGACGTTGGAGCTGTAATACGATTAGGGCCAGTCCGTCCTTTATGGCCCACTGGGTGAAGGGCTTCCGGGCCCAGGCACCCCAAACAATTTGGCGGGGAGCCCCCGCTTTCTCCCCCACGTTGTCAAACTGCTGCTCTGCGCCAATGCCCCCCTGTCCTCCTCCACCACCACACCTCTCAGCCCCCACATACTGCCCATCATACCACATGTGTGGGGCACAGGGGTGTCACCAGTTTACACCTGGCTTTCCTCGGCGAACGAAGTCACAAAGGGGAGGAAAATGGTGCCCGCGTGGCCCCCGAGGGACGGTGGTTCCATGGCCTGCATGGCGCACGTGTTAAATTGGTTGTGAAAAGTTTTCCACTGATCTTCAGCAGATTTGAAAAGGCCAGGAATGTGCATGCACTTTATCCATTCGTACAAAGAGCCACCCTCCTGGGGTTTGCAGCGGAAAAAGGCCTCCCCCAACACTTGTATGCATGTTTCCACCCGTTGGAATTCCAGTGCACATGTTGGGAGACTGTATGAACAAGAAAGGCCATTAAAATTTTTTTAAAGACCAGGCAGACAAAGTACTCCCCTGTGTAACTTTGATGTCAGCCAGTGGGAGTCATGGTGACACCTGCCGTTTGTTTAGGCCCCTTCGAAGAGGCGACGTTATTTGTCAGTCGAGGACTGCGGATGAATAACGTCATTTCCCCTGCTATGTCCGGAAAAAGAGCTGAAAATTCTGTTGGGCGGGGACTGGAGAGTGGCGCTAATCTCGTGGCCACTGAGTCCGGGGGGGACTGAAATGGAGGGGGAGGAGGAGGAGGGCATTGGAGCAGAAGTATTGTCTGGTGAAAAGAATGGTTTTCTACCCCGGTACAAGAGAGGAGGGCAGGAGCAGTGGGGAGGGGGATGCAGAGAGGAAGACGAGGCAGATGACCCCCCAAACACCGGGCAGGGATACATGGAAATGGAGCAGGGGGGGGCCCCTTTGGGGTCACGTGCAGAGGCCCCCAGCATGCTTTTTTGCCTGGCGTGACAGCCGAAAAGTCAGCATCCCGGGGAGGGATGCTTCTGGTCTCCACCCCATTGGGCCCCGAAACCGGGCCAAAAAGGGAGCCTTTTTTTTCCCAACTATTGAGGGGAGGACAAACTCAAATACAAGGGAAATCCTCCGTAATAGTTGGGCCCCTGCCTATGGGGCTGTCCCTCCTTGAAGGTCTGATGGGGGATTCCCAGCGCTCACGTATACTGCCGCGGAGGTGGGGGAGGTGGGGGGGGAGAAAACGTACCAGCTCCTCCCAGTAACCTTTGTTGGAGTCACGATGAGCAGCTTCCTTCACCCCCCTGTGAGGAGGGTAGTGCCAGCGCAGCACAGAGGACCTGGAGCAGTCCCTGAACCAAAAGGTGGGGGCCTCTTGGGCAGCACTCTGCCCCCCCAGTTAAAAAAGATCCGTGGCTACGGGCAGCCAAACTGGATGGTGGCCGCAACTTGCCCATTTGCATGGAGAAACTGTCCCGCCCGGGCCCTTTGTGTGGCATCAGAGCGGGTGTTCAGTGCGGCGGGGGCCTCGTTAGCCCCAAAGGGGAAAACCCCCTTGTCCCCGGGAAATGTGGAAGACTGACCTTGTCAAAATGAATCAGGCGTGGATCGGCCCGGATTTCCACACACCAAAAACCCTTTCGCGTCAGAACATCAGCCATGACCCTCACCCAAAAAATGTGAGAAATGAGTTGGGTTTAAAATACCTGCCTAGCCCCAAAATTTATGCCCACCCGCCTGATGCCACCCATTTCTGACGTTTCTCCATCTGCCCCAAAAACCATCTTACCAGGGAGGTTTCCACCCACCCCAGAAGTCATTATGCCCTGTCTGACCTCATGTGGCTGCCGTGACCTACACACGTGTTTGTCCCCCCTCTGTGGCCTACTCCTGTTTTTGCCACTCCGAAAAGTCATTGTTTCCACTATCTGACTTCATGTGCTGCTGGCTGCTGCGTGCCTACCACTGTGTCATTGTGCCACTTCTGACCCCAGCTGCTGCTTGGCTGTGCCGTGACTACACACTGTGTCATTGTCCACTGTCTGACCTCATGCTGCTGTGTGGTGCTGCGGGGACCTACCACTTTTTCTTGTGCCACTTCTGACCTCATGCTGCTGCGCCCTTTACCTACACACTGGTCTTGTGCCCCTGCTGACCCTTGCTGTGCTGCCGTGACCCACACGTGTAATTTTGTGCCACGTTGACCTCATGTTGCCCTGTGGGGCTGCTGTGACCTAAAAAGTGTCCTTGTCCCACTCTGTGGCCTACTCCTGTTTTGTCACCCCAAATTTTGATTGTGCCACTGTCTGACCCCATGTGCCCTGTTGCTGCCTGACCTAACACTGTGTCATTGCCCCCCTCTGTGGCCTACTCCGTTTTTTCCACCTCCCAAAAGTCTTGTGCCACTCCCGAACTCATTTCTTGGGTGCCGTACCTACACACTGTTCTTTGTGCCCCAAATTTTGACCTCATGCTGCTCTGTGCTGCTGCCGTGACCTAACACTGTGTCATTTTGGGGCCCCTGTCTGACTCCCTTTCTGCTGCTGTGGGTGCTGCTTGGGCTACACACGTGTCATTTTGCCCCTGTCTGACCTCATCTGCTGCCGGCCCCACACTGTGTCATTGTCCCACTCTGTGGGCCTAATGTTTTGCCACCTCCCTGTATTATGCCCTGCTGACCTCTGCTGCTGGCCGGGCCTACACACTGTTCATTGTCCCCCCTCTGTGGCCACTCCTGTTTTTGCCACCTCCAGAAAGTCATTGTGCCACATTGACTTCAGGGTGTGCTGTGGCTGCTGCCGTGACCTACACACTTGTCATTGTGCCACTGTCGACCTAGTGTCTGTGGTGCTGCTGTGACCCACAACTTTGTCATTGTGCCACTGTCTGACCCCAAGCTGCTGCTGCCCTTTACCCACCACTGGTCTTTTCCCTGTCTGACCTCATCTGCTGCTGCCTGACCTACCACTGGTAATTGTGCCACTGTTGACCTCAGTTGTCCCGTGGCTTTCTGCCTGACCTACACACTTGTCATTGTCCCCACCTGGGCTAATCCCTTTTTTGCCACCTCCAGAATGTGATTTTGCCACGTTGACCTTGGGCTCCTGTGGTGCTGCCGTGACCTACAACTGTGTCATTTTCCCACTCTTGGGGTACTCCTGTTTTTTCCACCCCGAATGTCATTGTGCCACTGCCTGACCTCATTGCTGCGGACAGTGACCTACAACGTGTCAAGTGCCCCTGTCTGACCTCATGTGCTGCTGTGGCTGCTGCCGTGATATTACTGGTCTTTGCCCCTGTTGCCTCTGCTGCTGCTGTGGCTGTGCTGTGCCTCACCGTTCATTGTGCCCGTCTGAACCCCATGTGCGCCCTGACCTAAACCCCGTTTTTATTGTGCCACTGTCCGACCTCATGCTGTGCTAGGCTGCTGCCATGACCTAGACATGTGTCATTTTTCCACTTGTGCCTACTCCTGTTTATGCCCCCTCCGAATGTCATTGTGCCCCTGCCCACCTCATGCTGTGCGTGGCTGCTGCCCTATCTCACACTGTTCATTGGCACGTCTGACCTCTGCTGCTGTGTGGAGCGCCGGACCTAAACACTGTATTGTGCCACTGTCTGACCCCTGCTGTGCTGTGGCTGATGCCCCTGACCTCACACTTGTCATTGGGCCATCTCTAAACCCAGCTGCAGCTATGGCTGCTGTCGGACTCCACACTGTGTCATTGTGCCCTTTTTGGCCTAATACTGTTTTCCGCCTCCAGAATGTCATTGTGCATGCCTGACCCCATAATGCTGCCCCCCGTCCTCCGCTTTCGTCATTGTGCCCCTTCTGTGGCTTCCTCCTGTTTTTCCAAACCCCAAAGCATTGTGCCATCTCTGACCTCTTTGGGTTGGTGCTGCCGTAAAACCCACACACCTGCCTGATGTTGCCCCCTGACCCTCAGCTTGTTTTTTCCAGCTTTCTCTGGATGACTTTATCGGCAACATTTCCCGTTCGTTTTTTTGGTCAGTTTTTCCCCCTTAATGCCCAGGGGAATTTTTTTAGTGAAGCGATTTTAAGAGCGCGGGCAGTCTGTGGTTCATATAAAAACAAATTGTATGAAACCAAAAACCCAAACTCCCTTGCTATTTAAGCATGGCACAACAGCACCCTGCAGGCTCTGTGCAGCCTGGAAATAGCTGTTTTTTAACGTGATTCGTGCCGAAGCAATTCAGAACGAAGTTATTTTTTGCCGAGAAATTCGGCGAAGTGAACGAAACGAATTTCGGGAAATTCGCCCATCTCTAACGTACATGCATAGATTTTTGGTCCCGTCATTTTAAACTATGATCTTCGTAGTGAGACAACCCCTTTAAGGCTCTATTCTCTTCTAGATTCTAAATTTTGTGTATAAACTGGGAAAAGACATAACCTATTGTAACCTATTGAAACTTTCCATCAGATTTATTAATTGGAAGATCTTCCTAGCATATACCTCTAATATAGTCTCTTAATAGAACATGCATGCTACTCTACTTAGATTCATTACCATATTATAATAGCAATGGCTATGGACACAATGTCAATAGTATACCATGGCAAGAGACATTTGACTCTTACTGGACTGCCTGTTGATAACTAAGCGCCAGATTGGCTGCCAGATTAAATATACTTTTCTTAAGATGAAAACAATCGTAAATGAATTACAGATATTCTCCTTTGGCATCCCACACATGTCACAGATGGTCAAAATGAAGCTTGTGCTGCCATACTGAAACATTCTCTTTAATATAGTCAATGTCATTTAAATGCAGACCTTCACCAAAAGCTTATAAAGTATTTAAATCATAAGTCGATATGTAAGTGTTCTGCCAAAATAAGGAATAAATTAAAGAAAAAATAGAATCTAGCTGAAAAATCATGGACTTTGGCTAGTGGCTCCATCACTGTGTTGTGGAAGCATATATATTTTCTCAAGGGAAGGGTTTACATAAAAATTTTATAGCATCCACCTTTCTCCCTGGACATTGGAACCTGCATTCTAATTAATCCACATACAGCACAAGCACAGGCAGCATATAAACAATTATTTCTTAGAAATGCCAAAACAAATGCACTGCAGTAAAATGGCCACACACAGGTCATGTTGAAAACTGAAATGTTGCTTATTTAATCATGCGACTCTGAACTGTTTATTGGTCCAAAATCTTTAAATATTCCACATGTACAAAATTATATTCAGCAATAATCTTCAATCATGTAACAGCATATAACAAATTGCATATAAACCTGTCAAACACTCATCCAACAGAGGACTTCATGACTGCTTCACTAATAACGCTCCCAGCACTGAAATCTCACTTATGATAGAACATTTTATAAAAGTTAGGGTTGCTAACACTCCTGTGCTGCCTCTGTGACGTATCAAAGGTGCCAAACTTTTTCTCAAGTATGCACAGTGTGTGGTAGCATTATTAAAGGAGTTTTCTCACCACAATGATTATCTTTTAACATGTAGGGAAAGGTAAATGAAGACTATTACCTAAACCATTGCTATTCTGATTGTGCTACTGTCTGTGTACACAGGTTTCTTTAGGTTACCGATTACCTCTATTTGCTCTCTTGCTGATCTGATTGTTCCAAGCTGCGGTGTCCGACCATTGTGAGTCACTCAATGCTGAGTGTTATCAGTAGCATAGGGGCTTGTTTATCTAATGACAAGTTTTAACCCTTAAAGCTCTGTAGCCTTGTGCACTACAGTTTATAAATCTCCAGCTCTCATGTCAATGTAATAGGAAGAGCTAAAAATAGCAGAGTTGATATGCCGATCACTACCATAGACGCACCCACAGCATGAACAGGATGCGTTCATGCTGTGCTTACATGAGCGCACCTTTACATCATAAATCAATTAAAATGTAGGAAAATAAATCCTATCCGTTCAGTAGTTAATTTGCTGTTCTAACAAGGCTAAATGTATTCACAGGAACACTTTCAAGTTCAATTCCAAATAAGAATATAAACGGTATCATACAATAATTTTATATAATACTTTCAAAATGATATAATACTTTGCAGTTAGCAGGCTTTAACACTCACCAAACTGAAGACTTCAAGACTGCTTCACTGATAACACTCCCAGCTCTGCAATTTCATATAAAGGTTTATAGTAAGTTAGAGTTGATAGCACTCCTGTGCTGCCTCAGTGATGTTTTAACCCTTAACGACCTTGGGCGTATCCATACGTCCAGGTCGTTTGGGGGTTAACGCACCTGGACGTATGGATACGTCCTGAGGATCGCGCGAACTCTAAAGCAGAGTTCGCGCGATCGGCGCGGGGTGTCAGCTGTATATTACAGCTGACATCCCGCACCATCGGCCCCCGACCCCGGATCGTCTCCGTGGGGGCGATAACCCCTTAATTATCGCGACAATACCGGACCGCAATAACTAAGAGAGACGCAGGAGGAGAATCGCTCCACCCTGCGACTCAGTCGGCGGCAGCAACGCACGATCGGGCTATCCGTGCATCTCCTCCTCCCTACAGACACCACGGAAACAGATAATGCCTTCTGGTTGTCTGTGACTCACGACGCCCGGCCGAGCCCCTGAGGGCACGCCCCGGCATCGTGACTGACAGTTTTCATAGGAAACCAGTCATAGCAACAAGCACTATAAGCACTGATTCGCTATTGAATTGAGAGATCTAAAGATCTCTCATACAAAAACCCATGGGGAAAAGTAAAATAAAAATGTGAAAAAGTGAAAAAAATGAAAAACAGTAAACACCACAAAACCGAAAAATAAAATAAAAATAACGTACAAACCGCCCTTTTACCCCTTACACAAACGCCAATCTCCCCAAAAAAGATCAAAATAAAATAAAGTACCCATATTTGGTATCGCCGCTTGCGTAATACCTCCCCATAAATCCTGGTTCATGTAATTAACCCGTACGTGCACGCCGTAAAAAAACAAAACAAAAAAAAATCACAGAATTAAGATAATTGTTCATCCAGCAGCACATAAATGAATAAAAAGCCGATCAAAAACTCCTAAAAAACACCAAAGAGTTGTACCAATAAAAATGTCAGTATCATCCCGCAAAAAAATAAGTCCATATACATCACTGTATACGAAAAATAAAAAATGTATACTCTCAGAAGAAAGCGACTGCATAAATATTGTTTAACACACGAAAAACACTTTTCTTTTTTAAAGTGCATCAACATTAAAAAAGAACTATATAAATAGGGTATCGCCATAATCGTAGCTACCCAAAGAGTAAAGCAAACGTATCACGGATACAGCACGGAGAGCCCTGTTAAAAATAAAAATAAAAAAACACTACAAGGATTATTGGTGCAGTATTTTTCTTCACCCTGGCCCTCAAAAAATGGATTTAAAAGCAAACAAAAGCCTGTCTCCCCCAAAAATGATACATATAAAAACGTCCAACTCCTCTATCTCCGCAAAAACAAGTCCCAACCCAGCTCCAAGCACAGAAAAATTTAAAGTTAGGCTCTCAGACAATGGCGATTCAAAAACGTATAATTCCTGTTAGAATAAAAGTGTTTTTTATTGTATAAAAGCATTAAAACCAAAAAAATATACAAAATGGGTAATCGTTATAATCTATTGACCGGCCTGAGTAAAGCTACCATGTCAAATATACCGTACAGTGACCGCTATAAAAATAATAAAATATAAAAAACACTACCAAGATAGCTGATATATTGTTCAAAACATCTCACAAAAACCATAATAAAATGTGAACATAGATCATAAGCACCACTTAATGGTACCAATAAAAACTTCAACTCAACCCCGCAAAAAACATATTCCCATACACAACTCTGCATACAGCCAAATAAAAAGTTATGGCTGCAGAATAGACAACATAAAAACGTAATTTTATAAAACGTATTTCTAACTGTGTCAAAGACATAAAACAGAAAAAACTAAATACAAGACTAAATCATTGAAAATAGTACCGACCCCCATAGTAAAGGTTAACACATCCTTTACACGCAACTGGCGAATGCTTTAAAAATTGAAACTCAAAAAACATGACTGAACTGCGTTTTTCCCCCTCCATTATCTGCCAAATAAAAATATTGTAAAAAAAAACTATGGAACACCTCTTTGTGCCAAAAATGCAAACACACCCCTAGATGAGATCCTAGATGGGAGTTGAATCAAAATGGGGCGACATCTGGATGTTTCGCCTGTTCTGCTACTTTGGGGGCTTTTGTCAAATGCGACATGGCCCCATCCAAAATCTGCGTTCCAAAAGACGAATAGCGCACCCCTCCCTTATACAGCCCTGCCATGGCAGCCCAAACAGCAGTAAACATACACCCACATGTAGGGATTGCCGAACTTGGATAGAAAATGCTTACAAAGTTTTAGGGTTTCATTTTTCCAGGATTCATGTTATATGAGAAACATTTAAGCTAAAAATTAGCAGATTATTGTAAAAAAAATTTTTTATTTTTACTTTATTCACAGCCATATGCTAAAAAAAAAATGTGAAACACCTGTGGGTGCTATATACTCACTTAGGCACCCCTGGGAAAAATTCCTTAAGGGTGTAGTATTCCAATAATTGGTCTAATAAAGGGGAGTTTATTAAGTTTAGCACCTTAGGGTGTCCCAAACCTGAAATGGAGCCTAAATAAAATCGTATTGAAAATGAGACCTCAGAGTTCGTAGGTGCTCCTCCTATTCTGGGGCTTAGGGGTTGAGCCAAATACTGCACTAGGGCCCACATATGGGATATCTCTAAAACGGCAGACCTGGGGAATTGATTTTAAAAGTTGCATTTACCTAGTCACATTTAACCGTATTCCAGTGAATAATGGATAAATATTGAAAATTTGCAAAAAAATAAAATTTTTGAATTTCACCTCCACTTTGCTTTAATTTCTGTGAAATATCTAAAGGGGTTATCAAACTTCCTAAAATAGTGGTTTAAAATACTTAAGGGGTCTAGTTTCTTAGAGGGCCATTATTTAGGGGGGTATCTAACCATGCAGCCCCCAAAGCCACGTCAGAACTGGAGTGGTCCCTAAAAAAATGTATATTGCAAATTTCTGAAATTGTGAGAAATTTACTACTAAATTTCAAGCCCCTAATGTCGTAAAAAAAAAAAAGACATTTAAAAATATGCCAACCTATAGTGGACATAAGGGTAGATGCTAGTTATAAACTATTTTGTGGTGAAAAATTACTGCCCTTGCACGCAGAAATTTTGCAACTTTCAAAATCGCTAATTTTTTCCAAATTTTCATGAAATTTTGATATTTTACAAAAACAAACAAGGTTTGTATGGATAAAAAATTTCTTTACTAAACTTAAAGCACAATGTGTCACGAGAAAACAATCTCTGAATCACATGGATAGGTAAAAGTGTCAAAAAGTTATTCTCACATAAATGGACACATGTCAGATTTCAAAAATAGGGCTGGGTCAGGAAGGCCAAAACAGGCTGGGTCCTTAAGGGGTTAAAGGTGTCACCCTTTTTCTCAAGCATGCATAGAGTGTGTGGTAGTCTTATTAAAGGGGTTTTCTCACCACAATGATTTTCTTTTAAAAGGCAGGGTAAAGTAAATGAAGACTAATACCAAATACATTCCTGTTATGATTTTGCTTTAGGAGATAGAGGAGATTTTTTCTACTGCTTTTGTACACAAGTTTCTTTAGGTTACCAATCTCCACTTTCTGCTATCTTAAGGCTTGTCCCCATGGCACAGTTTATTTTTTGGTTTTTTCAGACGGTTTGCGGTTTTACAAACCATCTGAAAAACGACAAACAACGCTCCCCCATCACCCACTGCCCGGATTTTCCACCTGACGTTTTTATACACTGTCGGTGGTCCGAAAAACTTAGAACATTTTCAATCTTCCGCACGGTTTTCGGACTGAACTTGTGGGTGTGAAGGGGGATGTATTGAATTCACAAACTGCGGACAAAAGCCATGTCCCTGCATGCCAAAAAAAGACCAAATACCAGTCAGAAAATCCGACCAGTATTTGGTCTTTGCCGTGTAAATGCAGCCTTACTGTTCTGATTGCCTCAAGTTGACTGCATGACCATGGTGAGTCACTCTATGCTAAGTGTTATCAATAGCACAGGAGCTTGTGTATCTAAGTTAATGATAATTTTTAACCCTTAGAGCTCTGTAGCCTTGTGCAATGCAGTTTATAAATCTCCAGCTCTCATGTCACTGTAACAGGGAAAGCTAAGAATAGCAGAGTTGATATTCCAATCAATGCTATAGAACAACCCACAGCCTGAACAGTAGGTATGAGTCTGAAGGTGACTGTGGCTCTGGGACACATCATGGTGAGACTACTTTTTTAAGGTTCCTTGGTCACATGACCGCACCTTTACGTAAAAAAATAAATAAAAATGTAGGAAATTAAACCCTACCCATTCAGTATTTGATTTGCTGTTAACAATGCTAAATGTATTCACAGGAGCACTTTCTAGTTGAATTCTAAATAAGCATATAAACAATATAATGTAATAATTTTATATAAAAGTTTACAGTTGATTTTATATAAAATATTTACAATTACACAAGCATAGAGGTACATGCACTAGGAAGATCACATCTTCCCCCTCTCTAAATGCAATGTATAGGGCATATAACATGTGTTCTGCCTGTAAGCACAGCATAATATGTAAACACAAGTAGACTTTTCATCTTTTTAAAATTCCCTTAATGAGCTCCAGGAGGAAGTTTTCTATTTGTTTCTCATAACGAGGAAAGCCTTTCATGAAGAATCAAAAATTAGCTGTCAGTAAGCATTTCATTTCTCTCAGTTAAAGCTGACAGTCTAATTACAGAAACTGCAAACTGCAAATGACCCTCAACATCCTTATGAAAACAGACACATTTCTGCCAAATTCTTCCCAAGGCCTCTTATACTATTGTAAAGCTGTTAGAAAATGTCTTAAAACGTGTATGATTACTCTTATCACTAAGTATCAAAATACATGTGCAGACTTCAAAATTGGTGACAAAATCAAGCAAAAGAAGCTTTCTTTCATCGCCATAAAATCTTCATAAAGATATTAGTCAACTTTTTGAACAGAAAATGGTTTAAAATGCTTTTGTTTCTTCTAACAGATGGCTAAGAACTAGTGATGAGCGATTACGTTGACTATCGTCATCGGGTCGATAGTCGATATCGGCAATTATCAATAAGATATCCGATAGTCGATAATAGATTATCACCGATGACCATTAAAGTCTATGGGAGAGGAACAACACCTTCATTCTTACACCCAAACAGGGATGGAGAAGCTGGAATTAACATCCACAACAGTCAAATGGATACGTGCTACATCTTAGGCAACACACTTAGGTTATAAAAGCCACAGAAAAAAACTCACAGACCATTCACTATCCCTGTCTTGTACCACAGCCTGACCCTTAAACCTGCATGACCCACAAATTAAAAAGTGCCAGAAGGCAGTATGATTTGAACCATCATTTTACTTGAACTGGACATTGAATATCCCTGTCCTGGAACGCAGCATGAGCCCCAAACCTGCATGACCCCAGATTAAAAAAGTGCCGGAAAAAGGAGTCTTTCAACCACCATTTTAGTTGAACTGGACATTATCTATATCTGTCCTGTACCGCATTTATGACCATTAAACCTGTCTGACCCACAGACTAAAAAGTGCTGGGAAAAGGAATCTTTCAACCACCATTTTAGTTGAACTGGACATTGACTATACCTGTCCTGGACCGCAGTATGACCATTAAACCTGTCTGACCCCCAAATTAAAAAGTGCCGGGAAAAGGAGTCTTTGAACCACCATTTTATTTGAACTGGACATTGACTATACCTGTCCTGGACCGCAGTATGACCATTAAACCTGTCTGACCCCCAGATTAAAAAGTGCCAGAAAAGGAGTCTTTCAACCACCAATTTTAGTTTCACTGGACATTGACTATACCTGTCCTGGCCACAGCATGAGCCACAAACCTGCATGACCCCCACATTTAAAAAGTGCCGGAAAAAGAAGTCTTTCAACCACCATTTTAGTTTCACTGGACATAGACTATACCTGTCCTGGGCCACAGCATGACCTCTAAACCTGTTTGACCCCCAAATTAAAAAGTGCCGGGAAAAGGAGTCTTTGAACCACCATTTTAGTTGAACTGGACATTAACTATATCTGTCCTGTACCGCAGTATGACCATTAAACCTGTCTGGCCCACAGATTAAAAAGTGCTGGGAAAAGGAGTCTTTCAACCACCATTTTAGTTGAACTGGACATTGACTATAGCTGTCCTGTACCACAGTATGACCATTAAACCTGTCTGGCCCACAGATTAAAAAGTGCTGGGAAAAGGAGTCTTTGAACCACCATTTTAGTTTCACTGGACATTGACTTTACCTGTCCTGGGCAACAGCATGACCCCTAAACCTGTTTGACCCACAGATCACAAAGTGCCACTATGCTATTTTGTACAGTGACTGTCATTTAGTATATTTTTTGGTAACTGACATTTGTTTACAGAATTTATTTAGGGAAGTTTTATTTATAGTTTTACATTATTATCATTTTGCTTTTTTTCCAAGTGTGATAACATACAACATACACCCCTCCCTGCAGTTTTTAAAGGTATTTTTTACACGTGTAGATGTGTTAATTCGTCCGCACACCCCATAAGTAATACAAATGTCCTAATCATCCCCAAAACACTTCTTAGTTGAGAAGACATTTGCCCTCCTGGCTTCTGAGACTGATTCAGCCAATCAATTCAATGGTTTAATTTTTCCTCCAAATCCTTCTTCATTGATTAGGGACAGACTCCCCTGGAGATCAAATGATGCGACCCCATAGTGACTCCAGCCCCAGAAAATTTTAAGCCTCAAATTGTGCAATTTGTGTCCAGCCCTGGACCCCTTTTTGACACTACTTAACCTCACAGAAATCACCTTTTTCAAAATCCTATTTTTTAGAGAAATTTGAAGCTCTCCTGATTGCCCCTAACGGTGAGAGCCAGTGCTGCCGTCAGCCATCTGTTAACACGGAGGTCCAGCTGCCAGGGCCAGACTTACACCTATCTGAAACACCTATCTGAAATGTATACGGATAATAAAAGGTATTTTTGGCACCTATCAATTCACCTGTGGTGACTACAAAATTGCTGTATTAAAATTTAACTGCAAAGTAGATCTATCAACAAAGCTTGACTGACCAAAAGTGAAAAAAACACCTGTCTGAAATGTATACGGGATAATAAAAGGTATTTTTTGGCACCTATCAATTCACCTGTGGTGACTAGTGTTGAGCGATTTTTATCGACAAAGTTGAAATCGGCAAGGTTTTTATGGTGATCGAAATTTCCAGATCATGCGATAATTAAGGTTAAAATCTGAGCATCATCTATTAAGATTGCGCCTTTTCGGCGCTTCCTGTAATTTTGGCGGCCAGCAAATCAGATTACAGAATAGAGCAGGGTGAGATGTGTGTGCGACGTCATGACTGGGATGTGTATGGTTGCGATTGGCTGGAAAAATCACATGACCTCGTTTTACATAGAACAGCGTTTCCTGTTTCAGCCTCAGTGTCTCTCAGCGTCTCATAGGGATAGGACCTGCGCTCTGCCTGTGGCCAAACAGCTCAGCGAAATTAGTCTATTTCTGCACAGAGAAACCTCTACTATTAGCTGTGATCCTTCCAATTTAGTTATATTAGAGATTTGAAGATTTTATGTAGTTAGCTAGAGAATTTTAAAGCAGCATCTACCGCTGTAAATTCACGGCGGGGGGAGCAGGGGGGGGGGGCGCGGGCGAACACAGACAAGCTCTATCTATAAAGAACACTGGATAAAGTTCACCAAGACTTAGTGTAGACATTGTAGTGGAATATCTTTATTATTAACAGTTTGCTATTGAAATATTTCCTGGATATTGGGCAGCCTGAACTTATATTGGATACACATCATTTCTAGTAACTGCAGGTCTCTTTGTTAGGTGCAAAACTCCACTTTTATTATCAGTATACATTTCAGATATGTGTTCATTTTAATTTTACCCATTACACCTGTGACTGTTGATATATCCACCTTGCAGTTAAATTACAATCCAGCAATCTTGTAGTCAGCACAGGTTGTTTGTTGCCAAAAATACTGTGTATCATACGAAAACATAACAGTTACGTGTTTTTTGACTTTTGCACACCCAGCATTGTTCATTGACGCAGCATCCACGTAAATCTTAAAACAGCAATTCTATATTCACCACAGGTGAATTGAAAGGTGCAAAAAATACCGTTTATTATACCAAAACATAACAGTTACGTGTTTTTTTACTTTTGCACACCCAGGTTTGTTCATTGACGCAGCATCCACGTAAATCTTAAAACAGCAATTCTATATTCACCACAGGTGAATTGAAAGGTGCAAATAATACCGTGTATTATACGAAAACATAACAGATACGTGTTTTTTGACTTTTGCGCACCCAGCTTTGTTCATTGACGCAGCTTCCACGTAAATCTTAAAACAGCAATTCTATAGTCACCACAGGTGAATTGAAAGGTGCAAAAAATACCGTGTATTATACGAAAACATAACAGATACGTGTTTTTTGACTTTGCGCACCCAGCTTTGTTCATTGACGCAGCATCCACGTAAATCTTATAACAGCAATTCTATAGTCACCACAGGTGAATTGAAAGGTTCTGTGACTTTTATAACCTAAGTGTGTTGCCTAAGATGTAGCACGTATCCATTTGACTGTTGTGGATGTTAATTTCAGCTTCTCCAGCCTTGTTTGGGTGTAATAATGAAGGTGTTGTTGCTCTCCCATAGACTTTAATGGTAATCGCTCATAATCGATGCTCACTATCGAAAAACCTTATCGATAGCGGCCGACTATCGCTCGATCTCGATAGCCAACGCAATCGCTCAACACTAGTGGTGACTACTAAATTGCTGTATTCAAATTTAACTGCAAAGTAGATCTATCAACAAAGCTTGACTGACCAAAAGTGAAAAAAACACCTGTTTGAAATGTATACGGATATTAAAAGGTATTTTTGGCACCTATCAGTACACCTGTGGTGACTACAAAGTTGCTGGATTCAAATTTAAACTGCAAGGTGGCTCTTCAACACAGCTGGCCAAAGTAAAAAAAACACGTATCTGAAATGTAAAACTGATAATAAAAGGTATTTTTTGGCACCTTTCAACCTCTGGTGACCTCAAAATTGCTGTATTCAAATTTAACTGCAAAGTAGATCTATCAACAAAGCTTGACTGACCAAAAGTGAAAAAAACACGTATCTAAAATGTATTCGGATAATAAAAGGTATTTTTGGCACCTTTCAAATCACCTGTGGTGACTACTAAATTGCTGTATTCACATTTAACTGCAAAGTAGCTCCATCAACAAAGCTGTACTGCGCCAAAGTGAAAAACACGTATCTGAAATGTATTCGGATAATAAAAGGTATTTTGGCACCTTTCAATTCACCTGTGGTGACTACAAAATTGCTGTATTCACATTTACCTGCAAAGTAGCTCTATCAACAACGCTGGCCTGCGCCAAAGTGAAAAAACTCGTATCTGAAATGTATTCGGATAATAAAAGGTATTTTGGCACCTTTCAATTCACCTGTGGTAAACTACAAAATTGCTGTATCACATTTAACAGCAAAGTACTCTATAAACCCAAAGCTGTACTGCGCCAAAGTGAAAAAACACGTACTGAAATGTATTCGGAAATAAAAGGTATTTTTGGCACCTATCAACCTGTGCTGCCCTACAAAATTGCGGGATTCTAATTTAACTGCAAGGTGGCTATATCAAAAAAGCTGGAATGGCAAATTGAAAAAGAACACCTATCTGAAATTATACTGAAATAAAAAGTGAGTTTTTGCACCTAACAAAAGAGACCTGCAGTTACTAGAAAAGATTGGGGTATCCTAATATAAGTTCAGGCTGCCCATATCAGGAAATATTTCAATAGAAAACTGTTAATAATAAAGCTATTGCAGTGCAATGTCTACACTAAGTCTTGGTGAACTATATCCAGTATTCTTAAAGAGCTTGTCTGTGTTCGCCCCGGACCCCCCCCCCCCCTGCTCCCCCCTGTGACTGTACAGCGGTAGATGCTTCTTTAAAATTCTCTACCTAACTACATAAAATCTTCCAATCTCTAATCTAACTAAATTGTAAGGATCACAGCTAATCGCAACCATACACATCCCAGTCATGAAGTCGCATGCACATCTCACCCGGCTCTATTCTGTAAGCTGATTTGCTGGCCGCCAAAATGACAGGAAGCGCAGAAAATGGCGCGATATTAATAGATTATGCACAGATTTTAACCTAAATTATCGCGTGATCTAAAAAATCCGATCAACGTAAATACCGTGCCGATTTCAACTTTGTCGATAATAATCGCTCAACACTATTAATAACCAACACCAAACTCCCCGAGGAAGATATGCAAATCTGTCAGTGGTACATAGGTTGCTATATGGGTCTTTCGCCTCCCATCTGCATCGTCTTTAGATATTTATATTTTCTCTCTATGTTCTAAGATATGCTCTTTCATACCATGTGCACATTTACGTATTCTAATTTCTACTGACTGTTTCAGATTCCTGCTATCATAAATGATGTGCCATAGCAGCACATGACTGCTGAAGCTAATCAATGGCTCTGGTGGTCATGTGCTATACATATAGTCATCAGAACCCAGCACTGGGTAGTCATGCCAACAGTTTTGCACATGACCAATGAGTCTACAAATTAGTTTCAACTGTCATGAGCAATGTGCACCCATAATTCTAGATGATTGCTGTAGTAAGAGTCTGCAGGTGCCTAGTCCTTGTCGCCTTTCTCTATTTATTGCTTCATAATGTATATATTATTGGTAGAACGGTTGGCACTTTAACACATGGCACTTGGACACCGGGTTTCTTTAAGTCTGGCCTCCACCAGCTTTATTTCTTCAGCACAGCACACAGCATACAGAAATAAATACAAACAAAGCCCTGGCCATCTGGCCAGTTACTGCACATGAAGGTTCCCTCTCTATATGGGGTGTTTACCTAATGTCCAGTAAGAACAGACAGTTCCACCAGCCTCCACTGGTTAGCTTCCAGAGGTCAGCCGCCTGCTAGATCTTGGGAAAGAGCTTCTCCTCAGCTTTTTGTCAGTCCACGTCCATGAAGCGAACCACACCCCCTGTACACCTGAAGGCCCAGGCCTTTTATAAGAATCAGGAGACCTATCCAAAACCTGGCCTGGAACCCGGGGAGTAGACACCACACAACACGTTGTCTACTCCCGATAAGAGCCAACCCAGAACAACCAAAACAAACGTCTGACAACCACTTAGTGTGGCTGACAATACATATGACTGGCTCCTATCCCACCAAGGCCAGGTACCCTTGGTGGCGTGTTGCTTATACATCTCCGGTATAAGTCCGCTTAGTGGCCGAAACAGGCAACTACCTGTAGCCGCTCTGCCACAATATGCATTGTGAGATTTTGATTTTTAATGCATCTGTTTAAAGAATTTTTCTCATTGCAGTGATTAGCTTTTAACGTATAGGGAAGAGTAAATCAAGACTATTATCAAATACACTGCTGTTTTTATGTGGCTTTGTTGTGGAGATAAGAGAGATTTTATCTTTTCAAAGTGAACAAAAGTTTCTTTTGTTTACTAACCATCTCGCTCTGCTCTCTTTAATCTGATTGCTGGAAGCTGCTGTCCATCCATGGTGATGTCTTTCGCTGCTATGCGTAATCTCTAGGAATAGAACTTTTTTTGTTTAAGATAAAGACACGTTTTCTCTCCTTAGAGCTCTGTTGTCTTGCATACTACAGATTTTAAATCTCCTGCAGTCAGCTAGGAGTAGCAAAGCTGATATGCTAATTACTGCTATAGAACCACCCACAGCATTACCAGGATGTGTTTGTCTGAAGATGACTGTTAGTCTGTGAAACTTTATGGTGAGAAAACCCCTTTACAGAATAGATCACTATAAAGGGGGGCTTGGAACAGTAACAGTAGGCTAGAATCATGTGATATATGCAACAAGCAAAGTACAGAATTGTTTTCCTTTTTGAACATATAAAATATAATAAAAATGTTCAAAACAATAAGCCATTTATGCTGATCAGAATGTTAAACTTAAAAAAAAACAAATGATAAAAAATGTTTATAATCTTTTTTGTTCTAATTAATATACAGTAATTACCTCATGTAAAAGAAGAGTTTTTACTCAAATGTCCCAAATATCTTTTTGGTAATTTAGCATATGTTTACATATATTTGTTAGAGCATTAAGTAATCACCCTTCATTGTGAGTATGCGGAAATCTGACATATCAGTTCAACAGCTGCAAAATTGTATGACTATTTATACAGTATCAGCAGTTAAAAAGTTCTTTTCTAGTGAGATATGTTGGGGGTTATGCTATTCTTATGTTCCTATTTTCCATATCCCAAATATATACCCAATCAAAGTATGCAATCAGGAGCATTTAATATTCTAAAATATGCAGCAAAGGCTCTATATCTGAATGAGTCACTCAATAAAATATGCCCATTTCAATGTAATCTGTAGTATTGATTAAATGCACTATGAAAGATATCAGAGGTGTCCATTTTATAAATGTAATATATTTTATATATGTAACATTATGATATCTCATGATGACACAGTAGGATGTGGCACACAACAATTTTTCATTACATTTATTAATTTATTTGAACCCATTTTGCATTTTAAACATTTGGCACAGGTCACCTTGTTGAAGCTTAGACACACAGTAAAGGCAAAAAGACAAAATAAAGAGAGCAATGGTGAGAAATCTACACTCACCGGCCACTTTATTAGGTACACCATGCTAGTAACGGGTTGGGCCCCCTTTTGCCTTCAGAACTGCCTCAATTCTTCGTGGCATAGATTCAACAAGGTGCTGGAAGCATTCCTCAGAGATTTTGGTCCATATTGACATGATGGCATCACACAGTTGCCGCAGATTTGTCGGCTGCACATCCATGATGCGAATCTCCCGTTCCACCACATCCCAAAGATGCTCTATTGGATTGAGATCTGGTGACTGTGGAGGCCATTTGAGTACAGTGAACTCATTGTCATGTTCAAGAAACCAGTCTGAGATGATTCCAGCTTTATGACATGGCGCATTATCCTGCTGAAAGTAGCCATCAGATGTTGGGTACATTGTGGTCATAAAGGGTGACATGGTCAGCAACAATACTCAGGTAGGCTGTGGCGTTGCAACGATGCTCAATTGGTACCAAGGGGCCCAAAGAGTGCCAAGAAAATATTCCCCACACCATGACACCACCACCACCAGCCTGAACCGTTGATACAAGGCAGGATGGATCCATGCTTTCATGTTGTTGACGCCAAATTCTGACCCTACCATCCGAATGTCGCAGCAGAAATCGAGACTCATCAGACCAGGCACCGTTTTTCCAATCTTCTAATGTCCAATTTCGATGAGCTTGGGCAAATTGGAGCCTCAGTTTCCTGTTCTTAGCTGAAAGGAGTGGCACCCGGTGTGGTCTTCTGCTGCTGTAGCCCATCTGCCTCAAAGTTCGCCGTACTGTGCGTTCAGAGATGCTCTTCTGCCTACCTTGGTTATAACGGGTGGCTATTTGAGTCACTGTTGCCTTTCTATCAGCTCGAACCAGTCTGCCCATTCTCCTTTGACCTCTGGCATCAACAAGGCATTTTCGCCCACAGGACTGCCGCTCACTGGATGTTTTTTCTTTTTCGGACCATTCTCTGTAAACCCTAGAGATGGTTGTGCGTGAAAATCCCAGGAGATCAGCAGTTTCTGAAATACTCAGACCAGCCCTTCTGGCACCAACAACCATGCCACGTTCAAAGGCACTCAAATCACCTTTCTTCCCCATACTGATGCTTGGTTTGAACTTGCGGAGATTGTCTTGACCATGTCTACATGCCTAAATGCACTGAGTTGCCGCCATGTGATTGGCTGATTAGAAATTAAGTGTTAACGAGCAGTTGGACAGGTGTACCTAATAAAGTGGCCGGTGAGTGTATATTACTGAAGTATGACATGTAAAACATGAAAAAATAGCCTCTGTGCAAGAACAGCAATTGAGTTCCTTGTTTTCCAGCTGCTATTTTGATGGTACATTTGTATGTCTACTCCAGAGCTTACCTGACTGAAAGCAAATTTGTGATCACATGGTGCATTATCTGGCAGAAACACATTTGTTATGTCACAATAGCTTAGTCCCTGGTCATTAAATTATAGTCTATGGGTGAAGGGTGCCAGTGTATGGCATTCATTACAAAGTAAGTTCAGACAGCACTTCAACTTTCAACGGTCTTCATTCCCCAATAGTGCAACGTTTCAGCTCATGACTCGTTGCACTTGAGAAAGGCTCAGTCCTGAGCTTAAACGTTGCACTATTGGGGAATAAAGACCATTGAAAGTTGAAGTGCTGTCTGGACTTACTTTGGATTTATCGTGGCCCGTGGACTGGGTTTGACTTGCACTCATAATAAGTTTTTGCCGGTGCTGCTGTTTTGGCTCTTTTATCCATTCTCATTCATTACAGTCATCCATTTCATGTATACATCATTAGTCACTTGATGAAAAATTATGAACGTACCTGTCATTGTGACGGGTTATAGGGGGCTCAAGTACCGAGATATTCTATGTTTGCCATGTGTTAATTACAGCCAACAGCAGCCAGTATCAGACATAGCTCTGATCTGAGTTGTTTAACTACTTAGATGCTGCAGGCAGTGCAACTGTGACATCTAAGCCATTAGGGTTGTGGCACCCCTTTTATCACTTGATCGCCAAAACGCATTGCAATCACAGGGTTCTGTTTGGTTGCTACTGCAGATGAGGACCTTAAGAGAGCCCCTAGATCTGCCCTTATTGTGGTAGCACGTATAGGCAATGCAGGCTGCTCACAGTAGCACAAGCAACATGCAGCCTGGCATTGTCTTGTTGAAAACAGCTCTTGGAACACTTTGGAGACATGACTATATCATTGTTTCCAGGACTAAATCAATGTAATACTGAGCTGAAATGACAACTTTAGTGACTCAGCTAAAATACATTATGCCACTCCATACCACAATCAGTGGAGTAGGATTGATGTGACCTTTCCTTGTAAAGGTCTATTCATGGAGTTTCCCTCATGGTCTCTAGACCAATCTCCGGCTATCATTGCAGTAAAAACAAAAGCAGGGGTCATTGCAGAATAGACTACACCACCATTCAGACCTCAGTTGTCATCTAACTGTGCGCCATGATAGACTTTGAGAGAGGTGACATGTTTTGTCAATGTGTGTGTCAACTCTACTTGCTTCCCTAAATTTGGGATTTGATTTCCAATTCCACTTGCAATACAAAATGGATAACTGTACACTATTCAATCAGACGATCCATCCATTAAGAGGTTTGCCCCAATGCATCTCTTGTTATTATTTTAGTTTGTTGTTATGTTTCTGAACACCGGAACAAACAACATTGAACAGTGCTGACATCTCGGCCTAGGTATGTCATTATCTGCTGGAGTGATAAACCAAGTTGTTTTAGTTCAAGGATTCTATCCTTTTCAGTTTACTATTTGTCGAAAACTGGCATGTCGACAAACAGAAAATATCACTCAAACATTTCAAATCACTTACTCCAATTTTTGAGATTTCATGTGGTTAAAAAAACCATACTTTCAACCTGGTTTTACAACCCTGCCCACCAAGGACCAAGGGCGTCTCTCGGCTATTTTATCTGGGGTGCGTTCTCGGGACACATATAGAGTTAAAAACTACTATTTTGAACCACAACAGTAAATTGGACAGCGGCGCGATGAAGTGACTTCATAGCTGCTGCCTCTCTTAGGACTCTCCTAGGAGTTGCTGGGAGAAGCGTCCCTGCACTGGTGGCATGATGATGTCACACTGACAGTGTCAGGTAGAAGAGCAAGGTATTCGGTGGGAGAACAGGGAGAGGTGAGTATTATTATCATTATTATTTTTTTTTTTTTATGGCAGTCTATAAACCTTTCTAAGGAGGGAACCTATATGCCCACCTACCGAAGGAGGGAATTTATATAACTACAGTGAAGGAAATAATTATCTAATCCCTGGCTGATTTTGTAAGTTTGCCACTGACAAAGACATGAACAGTCTATAATTTTAGGAGTAGGTTAATTTTAACATTGAGAGATAGAATATCCTAAATAAAATCCATAAAATCACATTGTATAAATTATATACACTAATTTGCATTTTGCAGTGAGAAGTAAGTATTTGATCCTCTGGCAAACAAGACTTAATACTTGGTGGCAAAACTCTTGTTGGCAAGCACAGCAGTCAGACTTTTTTGTAGTTGATGATGAGGTTTGTGCACATGTCAGGAGGATTTTGGTCCACTCCACTTTACAGATCATCTCTAAATCATCAAGATTTTGAGTCTGTCGCTTTTCAACTTGGAGCTTCAACTTCCTCCATAAGTTTTCTATGGGATTAAGGTCTGGAGACTGGCCAATCCATAACCTTAATTTTCTTCTTTTT
This sequence comes from Phyllomedusa bahiana, assembly GCA_025379985.1. Taxonomy (NCBI): domain Eukaryota; kingdom Metazoa; phylum Chordata; class Amphibia; order Anura; family Hylidae; genus Phyllomedusa; species Phyllomedusa bahiana. The sequence continues at coordinate 43,036 of JAODAL010015056.1, forward strand.
TTTTTGAGCCACTCCTTTGTTGCCTTGGCTGTACATTTTGGGTCATTGTCTTGCTGGAATACCCATTTTTAATGTCCTGGGTGACGGAGGGAAGGAGGTTGCTTGAAAAAGGCCATGCACTGACAGGCCGAAATGTTGTGATGGTGTCTCTCACTCTGGAATAAAGCTGATTCCTGCTTTTACTATGCCCTCATCCAAACCATCTTTTTGGAGGGAAGGAGGTTGTCACTCAGCATTTTAAGGTAGATGGCTCCATCCATTCTCCTATTGATGCGGTGAAGTAGTCCTGTGTCCTTAGTAGAAAAACACCCCCTAAACATAATGTTTCCACTTCCATGCTTGACAGTGGGGACGGTGTTCATAGGCAGTATTTCTTTTCCTCCAAACATGTTGAGTCGAGTTAATGCCAAAGAGCTCAATTTTTGTCTCATCTGACCACAGCACCTTCTCCCAATCACACAGAATAATTCAGGTAATCATTGACAAACCTCAGACGGGCCTGCACATGTGCCTTCTTGAGCAGGCAGACCTTGCGGGCACTGCAGGTTTTTTAAAAACCCTTTACGGCTTTAAATTTAATTATACCTTAATTTGGTTTTTTTTGGGTTTGACTGTGGTCCTAAAAAAACCTAGAGATAAATTAACAATTCCCCCTATGTTTTTTTTGGCTGATCTTCACCTTCCTCAGGGATAAAAGGATACCCCTGAAGTTTGTTTTGGGGCATGGTCCCTCCAGGTCGATTTTTGTTTTGAGAGTTTTTTTTGTTTTTTCTTCCATTTTCTTACTTTGCACCAACAGTTTTTTCTCCTTCTCCCCCACCCCTTTTAAATTAGGGTTTTTTAAAAAAATTCCATTCCAGTTTTGTGCAGGCCCTATTGGATCTTTAAAAAAACTTTGAAAATTCTCAGTTCACATATTTTGATCAAAATTTTGTTTAAGCTGCCCACTAGTGAGGGGGCGTTACTTTAACTATCGTCATGGGGTCGAGTCGATACCCGGAATTATCAAAAAAATACCCTTTTTCCCGATAATAGTTTTAATCCCCGTTGACCTTTAAAAGGCCTATGGGGGAAGGAACAAAAAACCTTCTTCTTAAAACCAAACGGGGGATGGAGAAAGGGGAATTAAATCCAAAAACACAAACGGGTAAAACGTCCTAAAACTTAGGCAAGAAAATTTAGGTTTTATAAAAGCCACAGAAAAAAAAATCACAGCCCATTCACTATCCTGTTTTGTACCAAACCCAAAAACCCTTTTTAAAACTTTCATGACCCCAAATTAAAAAAGGGGCCAGAAGGCAGTATAATTTGAACCATCATTTTACTTAAAACTGGACTTTTTAAATATCCCTGGCCGGGAACGCAGCATCAGCCCCAAAACCCTGCAGACCCCAGATTAAAAAAGTGCCCGGGAAAAAAGGAGTCTTTCAACCACCATTTTATTTTAAACTGGAAAATTGGGGCTAAAACCTGTTTCTTTTTACCAAAAGAATAAACCATTAAACCTTTCTGACCCCCCGATTAAAAATTTAAGGGAAAAAGGAGCCCTTTTCCCCCCATTTTTATTTTAAAAAACCCTGGGAAAATTTGATATCCCTTTGTTTCTTACCACATTTTTAGACCTTTAAAACCTGTCTGACCCACAAAATTAAAAATTTGGCAAAAAAAAAGGGAAATTTTCAATTAAACCCACCATTTAAAGTTAAATTTGGAAACATTGATTTATACCTGTCCGGAAACCGAAGAAATTGACCTTTAAAAATTTTGCCCGACCCCCAAATTAAAAATTTGGGCCGGGAAAAGGAGGCTTTAAAACCACCTTTTTTAGTTGAAAAGGAAAATTTTAACCCTATTTTTTTTTGTCCTTTTACCCCCAAAATTTGACCAAAAAACCCTTTGTCTGACCCACGGGTTTTTAAAAAAGTGCCGGAAATAGGAGTCTTTAAAACCATTTTTTTTTAATTTCATTTGGACTTTAATTTTTAACCTGCCCCCTGGGGCCACAGCATGACCCCCCAAAAACCTGCATGACCCCCACTTTTAAAAAAGTCCCGGGAAAAAAAGGAAAGTCTTTAAACCCACCATTTTAGTTTCACTGGACATAGCTATCCTGTCCTGGGCCACAGCAGGGCCCCCAAAACCCTGTTTGACCCACAGATCAAAAAGGGGGAAATAGGCTTTTTTTGGTCGGTGACTCTCTTTGTATTTTTTTTTGGTTTAACTGACTTTTTGTTTACGAATTTTTTTTAAGGGAATTTTTTATTTATTTTTTCCATTATTACCATTTTGCTTTTTTTTCAAGTGTATAACATAAAACCTTTACACCCCCTCCCTGCAGTTTTTAAAGTTTTTTTTTTTACCGTGTAGATTTTATTTAATTTTGGGGGGCCAAAAACCCCCCAAAAGGGAAAAACAAATTTTCCTAAATCACCCCCAAAACACTTCTTTGTTGGGGAAGACTTTTCCCCCTTTCCGGGGCCTTCTGGACTGATTCCCCAAAAAAAATTCAAATGGTTTCATTTTTCCCCCCCAAATCCTTCTTTTTTAAATTGGGGGACGGGACCCCCGGGAAAATAAAAAGATGCACCCCCATAGTGACCCCCATTTCCCAGAAAAAATTTTAAAGCCTAAAAATTTTTTGCAATTTGTGTCCAGCCCGGGAAACCCCTTTTTGCACTATTTAAAACCTCCAGAATCACCCTTTTCAAAATCTGATTTTTTTAGGAAAAAAATTTTGGAAGCTTCCTATTCCCCCTAAGGGTTTTTTGAAAACCCAATTGCTAGCCGTCGCCATCTTTTTAACAGGGAAAAGGTTTCCCGCTGCCAGAATTTAAAAACATTTGGGTGCGGGTAAAAGGGGACCAGTTTAAGCTTTCGTCATCTATTAACACGCGGGTTTCAGCAGCCGGGGGCCTGATTTAAGGGGGGGTGGGTGGCCTTTTTTGAGAGCCCAGGCGGGTTTTCTGTCATCTTTTTAACGGGGGTAAAAAAAATGCCCTTATGACGCGCAACAAAAAACAGGGTGGGGGAAGCAGAGTGCAGAACCCCGGAAGTTGTGGGGGGTTAAAAAAAACCCCCCCTCCGTTTCCCCCAGTACACAGTCAAGCCCTGGGTACGCTTGCCCCTCCGTATGAGTGCCCCCCAAAATTGAGCTTCACTTGGAAATACTGGGGGTTAACGCTCCTGTTCCCCCCCAGGGGGCCCCTTTTTTTTTGGGGATTCTTTCTTCATTTTATCAATGTGCTGGAAAAAAATTGTCTTGTACTTTGTTCCTGCCCCGTGCTCCATACCCCATGTCCTCTGAAAAACCCACATCTGGTAAAGTTTTTCCTTTTCCTCCCTTGTAAAATTTTCAGGGGAAATTTTTTTACCAGCTTTTTTTGTACATGAAAGTTTTTTTATTTGTTTAATTCTAAAAACACTTTTTTAAAAATTAGGAGGGAAATCCCACCAGTCTTTGTTTCTCTTTTTTAATTGTATTAAAATGGGTTGTCTCAATACAGGGTTTTGATAGCTATGTTAAAGATCTTCCCAAAAAACCAAGTCATTTTGCAATTGTGCCCATTAACGGGTGTCCCCTTTTTCCTTTTTTTCTGACAGCCCATCACCCTTGACCCACTCTTGAAAATTGTGAAGAAAAAATTTGTCTGTTAAAAAAAAAAAGGTTTTTTATAACAGGCCCTTTTATTATTAAGCTGCAGGGTACGGAAAAAATCCCCCCCAGAAATGCAAAACAGCCCCTTTTTGAGCCCACTTTTGACAAATTTTAAAAGGAACAAAATTTTCTGAAATTAAACAACATTTTTTTTTTTAATAGGACTTTTAAGTATTGTTGAAATTTTCTCAGCAAAATCCCCCCAAAAAATTAAAGCATGAACCCTAAACCACTTTTGACAATTGTGAAAAACAAAAGTCTATTAAAAAAAACAAATTTTTTTAGAATGGACCTGGGAGTATTGCTGCATTTCAAAGCAGATGAAAACCCCCAAAAAAATTTTAAAAAATGACTTTTCGCCATGTTAAAAATTGGGGAAAGGGAAAAAATGCCACATAAAAGGGCCCCCATTTTGTTCCAAAAAGGGCCATGGGGTTATTGCTGGGATCTCAAAAGGGAACATGACCCCAAAAAAAATTTTAAATTTGACTTCTCAGCCCCCTATTAAAAAAATTTTGATGGAAAAAATGCCCCTTAGAAGCCACATTTTTTGTTCCAAAAGGGCCAAAAATTTTTTTGCTGTATTCACAGCAATATGAAACCCAAAAACCCTTGCCAATGTGGGGAAAAAATTTTCTAAAGTTAAAAAAGAGTAAATGGGAATTTCCGGGGGTTGTCCCTGAAACCCCTTTCTGTCTTTTTTTTAGGGCTCCCACAAAGCAAAAACCCAGAAAATAACCCGTTGGGAAAAGAGAATAAAAAAATTTCATTTAAAAAAAATTTATCATTTTTTTAAAAAAAATTTTTCAAGAGGAAACCCTTTCTGGGTTTGGGGAAAAGGAATGTGAAGGGGAGACCCGGGAAAATAATCGGTTTTACCCCGGCCCAAATTGGGGGGGCCCAACTTTATCAGGGATCCATTCCTGATTCATTTTTGGGGAAAGTCCCAAAAAATCCACTTATCTATGGAAAGCCGGATGCGTTTGTATTAATGACTCCCCCACTGGGCTTTAAGGTCCCCCCTTTAGATTTTGACACTGGCTGCTGGGCAGGGCAAAACCTTTTATGGGCGGGGACTGACCCAGTCGGGCCATTGACCATTTTGGGGGTACCCCGAAGCTATTGGGTCCGGGAAAACATACCCAAAAAAATCCCGGGGTTGAGAAGTGATAGTCGTGCCCCCATGCTTAAGCTGGGCTCTGTGGGTTGGATTGGCCCCGGGAAATTTCATTCGTTTGGGGGAGGTGGTAAATAAAGATTGCCCAGGGGGTCCCCCCATTTTTCTTTTTGCCCCCTTGCCTGCCCGGGTGTGGGTGCCGCTACGGCTACTTGGCAATCTTCTGCTTAAAGTCGTGATGTTGGGGCCCCCCCCTGACATTTGGGGGGACGGGGAAGCAGACGAACAGATGTCTTTCCCGTTTATCAATCACAAGGTCCCATTTCCCGCATTTTACTCTCATTTGGGTGGGGGGGAAGGAAAGTGCTGAGTTTGGTTTTTGTACCTGGGGGATTCAGGAGGGTTTGGCCCAAACCCAGTAACTGTTTTCAAATTTTTATGGCCTTTAAAAGCGGGATTTATGTTGGAAAAGGGAAAAGGACCCTCCAAACACTGGGAAGAGATTGGGGGCCTTGAAATTTCCCCCCGCCCCTTTTGGGGTTTGAGGGGGGACTTCAAACTGATCCTTTTCCCCATCTTCCCCTCCCCTCAAATTCCGCCCAAACCCCTTTTCCAAAGGGGGAAAAGGGGCATCGGGAACGTCGGGGGTCCAGGGAAAACCCCCCTTCCCCCCCCTCCGCTTCCCCCCGGCCAGCTTTAACCAGCCCCGACTTGCCTCAGATGATGGGACCCTGAGGGGTGTTTGGGCCGGGCCCTTTCATTGCCCGGACCCTGGAAAAACGGGGCCCAATGAAGACCGATTTAAAATTTTAGAAAAATGTCCCGGGGGGTTGTGGTTCGAGGGAAGAAAAAGGTCCGTGTCCGCATCGGTCCGTCTCCTCCTCCGGCCCCTGGCGGGACCTGGGTTTTTTTTCAGAAATTCCAACAAACGTTCCAAAAATAAGATCACCAAATGCTATTCTGAAAGGGCCCTCGTCTGCACTAACCATTTTGGGGGCTTCTTTAAAACTGGCAAGGAGGTGCAAAGCTCTTTTTACCTGCCCCACTCTCGGTGGGGGTCAAAAACCCCGAGGTCCCCCCACCGCGCTTGTCAGGCCATGTGTCCCCTTCGTACGGTTTAATGGCAAAATTTCGCTGCTGCCACAATCGCGGGAGCATTGGAGGGGGGGGAATTTTCCCAAAACATGGGTTTCCAAGTCAACAAAGGGCGGTTTTCGGGGAGGGGGGGCCCAAACTGACGGGGGGGAACGCCCGCCAGGGGGGACGAAGCAGGGGGCGAACGGTTGGAAGTGCGAAAACCCGACCTCGAAACCTTCCTCACAGGCAGTCCAAAAACCCCTGGGAGCTTTTTTAGGGAAAATTTTTTGGGCGACCAAAAGGGTTTAAAGACATGGCCAGGCAAGTGATTTTGCTCCAGCCTTAAAACCCATCTTTAAAGGGGCGGCCACGATTTCGCCCTTAAACGCACACCCCCTTGCCTGGCACATGGCTCTTTTTCACCCACCCGCTCGGTCCCCGTTGTGGAGAGCCTCCCCCCTCCCTGAACCCCGTGGGTGGCGGGGCCCCCAAGACAGATTAATTTCAACATGGCCTGGTTTCCCCTGGGGGCCGTGAGCCCCAGAGGGCCTTTGGGTTTAAAGAGCCCCCGCACCCCTCCCTGCGGTTTTGGGAAAAGGGCCTTTAGAGCCCCCCGAGCCAGACAACCACCAGCTCACCCAGTGAGCTTTTTCAAAGAGTTTTGCGGGCCCCCTTTGGGCCGGGGCTTACTGTCCCTTTTGGGGCGGGGGGGCAGATGGACTTTTCCGGCCACGATGAGACAAGGCGTTTAAAAATTTTAGATGACACGGGGGGGCCCGGGAGGGGGGCTTTTTGGGCAAAGAAATGCCTGCTGGGGCATTGGCGGCAAGGGGCCATGAGTGCGGAAACCCCCTCTGTGTCCCCCAAAAAAAGGAAAAATTTTTCCAAAGGGCCAAAAGCCTGGAAATGGACTTCAGGCTTTTGGCTTTGGGATGGTTTGGGTTAAAGTTTTTTCCTTGCCCCCCAAACCCGGGAAGCAGAAGCGGGTTGCAAACTGGCTGCTGTACGGCGTGCGGTCGTCAATCGGCAGAAGGGGAAAAGGGGAAGGATGGGTCTTGGTGGTGCTGATGGTAATTTCGGGCGGGGGGAGGCTAAAGGGGGCTGACCCCTATCATGCTGGGGAAGACATGGGAGCTGGGGAACGCTTGGTGGTGGCGGAGGAGGGGAAGACAGAGGGTGAAACAGTGGTTGGGGGCCCGGCGTCGGTCTGGCCTTTTTGGAAAAGTGTTCCCTCCATTTCAACTTATGCATTCGCTGACTAGACTGGGGGGTGGGGGGTTTAAAACCCCAAAGGTTTTGCTCTACTTATCTTTTACGGCAAAGGCGGCATATGCATGCTGGGTGAATCAGAGGCTTGCTCAAAGAAGGCCCCGGCTTGAGAGGTCCGGACCTTTTTTTCGGAAAGCGAGGAGCGGGGGTTCCGTGACCGTGGCTGGCGGGGAAACCATACGGATTTTTGCACGCCCTCTCCTTTTTGAGGCGGGCCCGTTGAACTACCCCCTCGTCTTCCCCCCTGTCCAGGAAAGAAGCGTCGCAAGCAAATTCGCTGAAAAGAACCCGTTGGGGTCCGCAATGTCGTCTATATCATCATCAACACAGGTGACTTCGCGTCCTGACATTCTGCATCCAGAGCTGCGGGCTACAAGCTGCTGACCGCCCGGGGTTTTTGCGAAAGGCCGGGGTTCCTTCCTCCTCCTTGATGGCATCAGTAACTGGAGTCAGAGCAGAGAAAATCATCCCCTTTGCCCCTTGATCTTTTAACATGCCTTCTAATCCCAACCGCATTTTGTCATCAAAGAGGTCTTCAGAAAATGGATTATCCAGAGTGTGGGTACACAGTTGACATTTGGGCTGCTTCATTTGGACGGAGGCTGGTGATGCTAATGACGACATTTTTGGCCGTGACTGGAGGACGAGGAGGTAAGACTGCTGTGTGCGTTGCATTAACCATCTGAAGGGACAGATTGGCAACACTGTTCGTTACTGAGATTCACAGGCCCTGACCCAGCGATGCAGGCCTGACGGTCCTGCAACCGACAGCCGCGGGCATGCGTTTTTGTCGCCAGCACTGGAAGGAGCACCTTCTCTCGTACCTCAAACCTCCATGTCCTACCCCCCTCTTTGCTCGCTTACCACCCTGAATTTCGCTCCATGTTCAGAAGATAAAAATTTGAGAAAGTTTGGAAGAGTTTTGGAAATTTCTCTTATTAAAGATGGCAATCCAGCTATTCTCAAATCCTCAAATCAAACAAAATTGTGGATTCAAATTTAACTGAAAGGTCGCTCTATCAACACAGCTGGCCTGCCCAAAAGTGAAAAAAACACGTATCTGATATTTTTAAGGTATTATAAAAGGTATTTTTTGGCACCTATCAATTCACCTGTGGTGACTACAAAATTGCTGTATTCAAATTTAACTGCATAGTAGATCTATCAACAAAGCTTGACTGACCAAAAGTGAAAAAAACACCTGTCTGAAATGTATACGGATATTAAAAGGTATTATTTTAAACTAACAGTACACATGTGGTGACTACAAAGATGCTGGATTCAAATTTAACTGCAAGGTGGCTCTATCAACCACAGCTGGCCTGCCCCAAAGTGAAAAAAACACGTATCTGAAATGTATAGGGATAATAAAAGGTATTTTTTGGCACCTATCAACCTGTGGTACTACAAAATTGCTGTTTTCAAATTTAAAACTGCAAAGTAGATCTATGAACAAAGCTTGACTGACCAAAAGTGAAAAAAACACCTGTCTGAAATGTATACGGAATAATAAAAGGTATTTTTTGGCACCTATCACTCACCTGTGGTGACTACAAAATTGCTGTATTCAAATTTAACTGCAAAGTAGATCTATAACAAAGCTTAAACTGCCCAAAAGTGAAAAAAACACCTTTTCTGAAATGTATAGGGAAAAATAAAAGGTATTTTTGGCACCTATCAACCTTGGTGACTAAAAAAATTGCTGTATTCAATTTAATTTGCAAAGTAGATCTATGAACAAAGCTTGACTGACCAAAAGTGAAAAAAACACCTGTCTGAAAAAAACTGATAATAAAAAGGTATTTTTTGGCACCTATCAACCTGTGGTGACTAAAAAAGTTGCTGTATTCAAATTTAACTGCAAAGTAGATCTATGAACAAAGCTTGACTGACCAAAAATTGAAAAAAAACCCCTGTCTGAAATGTATAGGGGATAATAAAAGGTATTTTTTGGCACCTATCAATTCACCTATGTGACTACAAAATTGCTGTATTCAAATTTTAAAACTGCAAAGTAATCTAGAACAAAGCTTGACTGAACAAAAGTGAAAAAAACACCTGTCTGAAATGTATATGGAATAATAAAAGGTATTTTTTGGCACCTATTACTTCACCTGTGGTGACTAAAAAATTTTGCTGTAGTCAAATTTAACTGCAAAGTAGATCTATCAACAAAGCTTGACTGACCAAAAGTGAAAAAAACACCTGTCTGAAATGTATACGGATATTTAAACGTATTTTTGGCACCTATCAACCTGTGGTGACTACAAAATTGCTGTATTCAAATTTAACTGCAAAGTAGATCTATGAAAAAAGCTTGACTGACCAAAAGTGAAAAAAACACCTGTCTGAAATGTATACGGGAAATAAAAGGTATTTTTGGCACCTATCAACCTGTGGTGACTACAAAATTGCTGTATTCAAATTTAACTGCAAAGTAGATCTATGAACAAAGGTTGACTGACAAAAAATTGAAAAAAAACACCTGTCTGAAATGTATACGGGATAACAAAAGGTATTTTTTGGCAACCTACAATTCACCTAGGGTTTACTACAAAATTGCTGTATTCAAATTTAACTGCAAAGTAGATCTAGGAACAAAGCTTGACTGAACAAAAGTGAAAAAAACACCTGTCTGAAATGTATATGGAATAATAAAAGGTATTTTTTGGCACCTATTACTTCACCTGTGGTGACTACAAAATTGCTGTATTCAAATTTAACTGCAAAGTAGATCTATCAACAAAGCTTGACTGACCAAAAGTAAAAAAAAACACCTTCTAAAAATGTTACGGGATAATAAAAGGTATTTTTTGCCACCTATCAACCTGGGGTGACTACAAAATTGCTGTATTCAAATTTAACTGCAAAGTAGATCTATGAACAAAGCTTGACTGACCAAAAGTGAAAAAAACACCTGTCTGAATGTATAACGGGATAATAAAAGGTATTTTTTGGGCACCTACCCAACCTGTGGTGACTACAAAATTGCTGTATTAAAATTTTAAACTGCAAAGTAAAATTTTATGAACAAAGCTTGACTGACCAAAATTGAAAAAAACAGCTGTCTGAAATGTATACGGGATAATAAAAGGTATTTTTTTGGCACCTATCAATTCACCTATGGTGACTACAAAATTGCTGTATTCAAATTTAAACGCAAAGTAGATCTACAACAAAGCTTGACCTGACCAAAAGTGAAAAAAACACCGTCTGAAATGTATCCCGGGATAAAAAAAAGGTATTTTTTGGCACCTATCAATTCACCTGGGGTGACTACTAAATTTCTGTATTCAAATTTAAATGCAAAGTATATCTATAAACAAAGCTTGACTGACCAAAAGTTGAAAAAAACACCTGTCTAAATGTATACAGATATTAAAAGGGTATTTTTGGCACCTATCAGTAAAACCTGGGTGACTACAAATTTGCTGGATTCAAATTTAACTGCAAGGGTGCTCTATCAACACGGCTGGCCTGCGCCAAAGTGAAAAAACACATATCTGAAATTTTTACGGGATAATAAAAGGTATTTTTTGGCACCTATCAACCTGGGGTGACTAAAAAATTGCTGTATTAAAATTTAACTGCAAAGTAGATATATCAACAAATCTTGACTGTCCAAAGTGAAAAAAAAACCTGTCTGAATGTATACGGGATAATAAAAGGTATTTTTTTGGCACCTATCAACCTGTGGTGACTACAAAATTGCTGTTTTCCCAAATTTAACTGCAAGGTGGCTAATCAATAAAGCTGGACGGGGCAAAATTAAAAAAGAACCCCTATCTGAAATGTATACTGAAAATAAAAGTGGAGTTTTGCACCTAACAAATAGACCTACAGTTACTAAAAAAGATCTGTATCCAAATATAAGGCAATGCAATGTCTAAACAAAGTTTTGGCTGTACAATATCCATATCCTTATAGAGCTTGTCTGTGTTTGCCCATGGCCCACCCCCCCTCCCCCCCCTTCCCCTGTGACTTTACAGCGGTAGATGCTCCTTTAAAATTCTCTGCCTAACTACCTAAATCTGCAAATCTCTGATCTAACTAACTTTGAAGGATCACAGCTAAAAGTAGAGCTGTCTCTGTGAAAAAAATAGAATAATTTCGCTGAGCTGTTTGCTGAGCTGTTTGGACAGAGGCAGAGCGCACGTCCTACTGCTATGAGACGCTGAAACACAATGATCATGAACAGGAAGGGCTGTTCTATGTAAAACGAGGTCATGTGATTTTTCCAGCCAATCGCAACCATACACATCCCAGTCATAACGTCGCACACACATCTCACCCTGCTCTATTCTGTAAGCTGATTTGCTGGCCGCCAAAATGACAGGAAGCGCCGAAAATGGCGCGATATTAATAGATTATGCACAGATTTTAACCTAAATTATCGCGTGATCTAAAAAATCCGATCAACATAAATACCGTGCCGATTTCAACTTTGTCGATAATAATCACTCAACACTACTGCCCACGACTTTCTACGTGATCTCAAATAGGGCAGTCCTATACTATCTTTTACCTCTCAATAGAGCCACATCCAGGGCTCTCACTGGGTCAACCAACCTCCTTTATCCAGAGAGAAAAAAATAAAAAAAACCCAACCTGCAAGCTGCACTTCTTATGACAGCCTGTGAGAGTGGGCAGGTGCAGAAAATCAAAATGGAGGCACCCTTTCCTCCCCATAGAGGTTAAAATCAACATACACCAAATATAACGTATGGTTCTGCACAAAAAACACTTCTGAAAAAACATATGCAAACCTGGGTGCAACTGGCAGGGCTGCGGCACATATATATATATATATATATATATATATATATATATATATATATAATATATAATATATATATATATGTACACACGCACTCCACTGCCAGCGGCACACTACTGCAAAAAGGGCAATACATTACGTGCTCACCCCTCTGCCCATGCCACTAGTCACTTACCCGGCCACGCTCCTGTTCCGTCCGTCTCAGTCCCTTGGCGCACGGCGGCAGTGTGAAATTTAAAGAGACAGTGCACCGGTAATTGGCCATTACTGGGCACTGCTCCTATTTCAGTCCGGCCTCTTCCTGGCAGCCTTGCCGGATCTTTAGTGCTCATGCCTATAGAGAAAGCGTTCCAGAGAGTCTCATCTTGTCTACCGTGTACCGAACCGTCCGCTTACGTTTACCGACCACGAATCTCTGCCGCCTGCCCTGACCTTCCTGCCTGTCCCCGACTACAAGCCTGCCTAATGTATCTGAACCTCACCTACCATTGGCCGCCACCGCAAGCAAGTCCCGCCAGTGGAAGCGACCTGGTAGATTCCCGCCACAGCAAGTCCATCCCGCTTTGCGGCGGGCTCTGGTGAAAACCGGGACCTACTTAGATTCCGCTCCCTGGGGTGGGCTTCCACCATCGCTTGCGATGGTCCAGCGGATCCACTACCAGTCCGTTACACAGTTGAAACCAGACATTTACATACACTATATAAAAAGACACATGTGCTTGTTTTTTTCACTATCTGACATGAAATCAGAACAAACCTTACCCATTTTAGGTCAGTAAGGATTCCCAAAATTATTTGTTTTTGCTAAATGGCAGAATAATTAGAGAGAATTTTCTTAAGGCATTTTTATTACTTTCTGCAAAGTCAAAAGTTTACATACACTAGGATTACTAGTGTATGTAATGCCTTTGAAAGCTTCTAATCAGTTTATTGACAACATCTGAGCTAATTAGAGACACACCTGTTGATGTATTTTTTTATGCACATAAGAAACACATTGCTTCTGTATGGAACATCATGTGGAAGTCTAAAGAAATCAGCCAAGATATCAGGAAGAGAATTGTGGACTTGCAAAAGTCTGGATCATCCTTGGATGCAATTTCCAGATACCGGAAGGGGGCTTGCTCATCTGTACAAACAATTATATGCAAATACAAACAAGATGAGATTTTCTAGCCATCATAACACTCAGGAAGTAGACGGGTTCTGTGTCTCAGAGATGAACGTGTTTTGGTTAAACATGTGCATATTAACCCAAGAACAAAAACAAAAGACCTTGTGCAGATGCTGGCGGAAGCTGGTAAGATTGTCTCATTATCCACAGTGAAACGAGTACTGTATCAACATAGGCTGAAAGGCCACTCTGCCAGGAAGGAGCCATTACTCCAAAAGAAACATATAAAAGCCAGATTAATGTTTGCTATGCACACAGGAACAAAAACCTACATTTTTGGAGACATGTCCTGTGGTCTGAGGAAACAAAAATTCAACTGTTTGGCCATAATGGCCATCATTACGTTTGGAGGAAAAAGGGAGAAGCTTGGAAGTTTAAGAACACCATCCTGAATGTGAAACACGGGGGTGGCAGCATCATGTTGTCGGGTTATTTTGCTGCAGAAGGGACTGTTGCACTTCACAAAATAGATGGCACCATGAGGAAAGAAGATTATGTGGCAACACTGAAGCAACATCTCAAGACATCAGCCAGGAAGTTAAAGCTTGGGCGGAAATGAGTCTCCCAAATGGACAAAGACCTGAAGCATACTGCCAAACTGATTACAAAGTGGCTTAAGGATAACCAAGTCAATGTTTTGGAGTGGCCATCACAAAGCCCTGAACTCAATCCTATTGAAAATTTATGGGCAATGTTGAAAAGGCAGGTGAAAGCAAGGCTACCTACAAACAAGGCTCAGTTACACTAGTTCTGTTAGGAGGAATGGGCCAAAATTCCTACCAACTATTGTGAGAAGCTTGTGGAAGGATATCCAAATGTTTGACAAAAGGCATACAGTTTAATGGCAATGCTACCAAATAGTAATGAAATGTATGTAACTTTTGACTTTGCAGAAAATAATAAAAATGCCTTAAAAATTATCTCTCAATATTCTGGCATTTAGCAAATATCAATAATTTTGGTAATCCTAATTGACCTAGAACAGTAAGGTTTACTCTGATTTGATGTCAGATAGTGAGAAAATCATGCATATGTGTCTTTTTATATAATGTATATAAACTTCTGGTTTTAACTGTAGGTATATGTATACAGGCACTGAAGTGCAACACAAAAATGCTATCCGGGGGTTTGGTTAATGAAGGTCAAAAAAGATGTAAGATTTAGTGCCAGATTGCGAATGTGTGATGAGGACACATGCACTACCAAAGGGAACTTATTGTTGGCCTAGAATTGCTTTCGGCTGAACTTGTCTACTGAGGGGTGCATCAGTGGGCTGAAAGCAAGAGCAGGTGAAGCTACATAGTGGGTTTAATTTGGGACTGAGACCCAGAGATCCAAAGTGCCAAATCAGTACTGTGCAGCTAGATAAGAGTGTTGTTATGGACAGACATTCAGTCAGATGGCTTAGGAGACTGCCTTATAGATGTGCTAAACTGTGTTAGACTTAAAAAATTATAAGGGGCCAAGTCTGAGTGTGTGAAATTTGTGGGAATTCAGCCCTCGAGGAGCTACTGCAGAAGAGGCAGGAGCTGAATGAGACTTTAGTTTATTGGGAAGCCAAACCCAGAACTGTGGGAGCCTTGTGAGACTTTTGCTACTGCATGTGAGCAGAGGAAAAAGAGAGATCAGCTACCATGTGGCTTATATTATGGTTTATTTGTAACAGTCCTGTGAACTCAGTGGACTAACTAGATGGCAAGGTTAGCCTAAAGGACTCTTGGGGATTAGCCAACCAAGTGAGAATCAACCCTTCTATTGCATTTAGTGAAAGTGAAATACACATGTCTCGTGGTGAAAAACAGTTAGACACACCTTCCCCTGGTCACCAGTTTCAGGAACATGCCCTTCTTGTCTTCTGCTGATATGCCATCACTTCCGAACATATGACTGTTGCAGCTAATCAGTGGCTGCAGTGGTCTTATGCCTCTAGCTTACATTACCGTCCAGAGCTGTTTACTTCCAAATAGTGATGCAAGTTATAGGAATGTGACTGCTTTAGCCAATCATCGGCCGCAGCAGGGCTATTTATGTTCGGAAGTGATGAAACAGAAAACCCGAGAGACATGCTGCTTGAACTGGGGACCGAGGGAAGGTAAGTATAACTTTTTTTTACATTAGTTGTGTCCCATATACTATTTAAATTACTTTTTAAGGAGGTGGACAACCCTTTTAAACTATCTACAGTTAGATACACAATACATTTATCACCTATCCAAGTATAATTATTCAATGTTCAATATCCTATGTCTCCGAAACATTCTAGAATCTGCTAAAACTAAAAAGACTGAAATTATTTATTGAGGATCCTCCTTGATGCATCTCAAGTGAGCCTGATCATTGTCAGAGTCCAAAGATTACCCTAGCTGAAAACCTAGGTCTATGCAATATCTCCCAGACAAGTTTAAAAATCTTTATTTATTCACAGTTTTGTTTCCCACCACCCTGGCTAAAAGAAGAGAATTTTCACACAGCACCAAGCTCATCCATGATTACTCTATCTCCTTCAAAATAATAACTAGAATCAACTCAAAATGATCATCATCATACCCAAAGAGGCAATATTGATTGTGCTGTATTGGTTGGAAACTGATGTTTTCAAATGAACCCCATCGTTAATGGCGAAAGACAACAACCTCCAAAACCTAAAGAACAATATCAACTGTTTCTTCTGGGAAGTGTCAGAGATAATATTGGGTTAATTGACTTCTCCATTATTCATTACATTTTAAATGTGCTGAATTTCTAGCACTTAGGAATTTAGCCAGGTGACATTGCTTTGCCAGAAGAACTTGGCCTTGACGTAGTTATAGAGATATTTATACATTTCTTAGTTCTTCAGTCTTCAATCAAGTTGTTTATAATTTACAAAAAGAGAATTTATTAATTTTTTATTACACGAAGGTATTTTTAGCCCACAAACCATCATTCCCTTACTTGTTACTTTCTTCTCTTCAATTTATAATCATATGATAATACAACATTTTTTTATATATATGTGACGGAGTGGATGAATGCTGTAACATTCCATTACTTAATCATCCTAGAACTTCTATCCACATGAAATACGTTATTGATTTTTTCCCAGTTCACATACCCACTTCTTCTATACACTATCCTTACCTAAATATGGAATTTAAAAATTACAGTAAAATCTGTGAGCCACTCTCCACTAAACGATCCAAATTTCCATGCTCAAGACAATTTATCTATTTGCTATATGGTAGCATTTTACAGAGTTTACCATTACTCACACTGGTAACTGTCAACATTAGGGTTCACCCAATCTAAATTCCAGATTAATCTATCAGTATGTTTTTGGAATGTGAGGAGGAACCAGTGAACCCAAAGATTTATCCTCTCCAACAAGGTATTCAAAAGGTTATCCACACACGGTATGTTTTGAGCTCCTTTTAAATGTTAAAATGTTTGGCCTTAGTTTTAAAGATTTTTTAGTATTTTATTGCTTTAACAGTTACTGTATAATAATGGCCACTTTATTATTGTGAAATGTGAAGTTAAAACTATCACTTATAACTGTATCACTGTAATCACTGTATGCCTCTAAAATCCACCAAACTAGATTTTTCTTCTAAATCCTACAGTAGCTTCCGATCAACAGAGGTTCTTTAATACTTTTACTTCAACATGGCATTCTTCTTCACCTATTGATTCAACCAGTCTTTCAAAACTGCATTCAAAAAATCTTTTCTTCTTTTTGAATTTATACAAAAATATTACTTATTTGACATATGTAGACTATCTGTAGACATATGTAGACTATAATTCAGAAAGAAATTTTTACCTTTTTTCACACTCATGAGATCTATAGCTAAATAGACCTCATCGAAGTTTACAAACTTTTGATTTATTGAATACCCTGATACAGATGTAATAACCTAATCGGACCATGCCCCAATCCATGAGTTTATTTCTGAGAAGTACAATTTTGTTTGAGAACTTAATTCTTTTATTTTAAATTGCACTAAATACTCTCCCCAAGCTATCCCTAAACTAAATGAGTTTTTCAGATTAAATGACAACTGTCCTTTCATAGGAGGATGTTCCTTAAAGGCTTGTTCCCTGCAGTAATAAATAAAGTACCTCATTCATACATATATAGCAATGCATAACTGTTTAATAATGCATAGCTAAAATAAACTAATTTGTCTCTCAAAGGGCAGCGTTAGTTTCATATTCTCTATCTCAATTCCATAAACTCAAGTGAGATAAATTTGATCTAGCCCTGAAATGTCTCACAATGTCTTATTATTGGCAAGGAAACAAACCGAGTTCACTTTTAGCTAAGCACCTCAAAGTTCAAGAAAATAAAAACAGGATTCTTTATATACTCAATCAAGATAATTGTCGCGTCATGGGCCCTTAGGACATTGCAGACACTCTAGAATTATAGCACTCTTCTGACTACAATTTATCTTATGACTCCTCCACTATTCAACCTTCTAAATTAGGTATTGATAGATTTCTTGACAAAATCTCTCCCCCCCACCTCTCCCATTCCAAATTCAAACCTTCTCTAAACCTTTTATAATGCAAGAATTACATACTATTAAATGCTATTAAATCTCTTAAACCAAATAAATCATTTTGCCCCGACTGGTTGTTCTGTGATGCTTCTAAAATGTAGCCAACTGTGGGTTCCCTACCTTGCATCAGATTTTAATGAGGCAGCAAATGGTCCCTTTGTTTATAAAAAAAAGCTCAAAACTTTTGGAATAACCATCACTTAATCTGATTAGTCCATACTTATAGCATCTATTTTCACCTTATTTTCCTTTTATTTACCAATTTAAAACCTTACATTTGTATCATAGCTGCTAGAATTTCTTCTCTTCTCATTCTTCTACTCTACTATGATGAAGTGGGCCTTATTAAGGGTCGACAAAGCAAGGATAGAACTCACCAGTTCAACAATTTAATATCTATAGCCTATCTATGGATCTGCAAGTATACCATTAGCAATATTCTTCACATGTATTAGGAATACAATCCTCTAAGTCTATCTATCTCATAGAAAACATTGTGGTTAATCATTTTAATCTGTTAATTGCCTTAACACACTTTTCCTTAGATTCGTACCTTCTTCTTGCCCCAAAAAGATTCCTTACTATCCATGTCTCATTTTGCCAACAATTGAAGAACTACAAATTTCCTTAAGATATCAAAATTATTCGAATTCTTCAATATAGCTGCAACATAGAACAAATTGTGGAATCATGGCTTGTGGGTAGTGTTGAGCGAACAGTAAAAAGTTCTTGTTTGATTAGAACCTCGAACATTTGGGAGTTTAGTTCGAAGTTCTATTCAAACTCGAACTTCGAATCCCATTAAAGTCTATGGGAGAAGATGTTCTGGTTAATTTTTATACCTATGCAGGTGAGGAGAAGCTGGAATTACCATCCATAACAGTTAACTGGATACGTGGAACAACTTAGTGAAGAACATTTGGCTCTAAGAGTGACAGAAAAAAATTGAGAGGCTAAAATACTTAATTCCTTTCAATGGCTAAATGAAAACATGAGCACAGCTTGCAAGCAGGGGCGTAGCTATAAGAGGTACAGAAGTAGCAGCTGCTACGGGGCCCTGCATCCTGAGGTGGCCCAAAAGCCCTTTTGACACAATAGGAGATTTGAAGATGGTGTGTTATACAATTACTGAACCCCCCAAACTGCAAAAACTGAACTTTTGAGCACTGAGTATGATTTAGCAAATCCAAGAACTCTGTATATATATATACATATATATATATATATATATATATATATAATATTATATATATATATATATATATATTTATATTTATATTTATGTATATGAGAGTTAGGCGATATGTGATCCTGCAAATGTCGCCAAATAACAGCTTCTGGATGTGGGAAAGATGCAGCCAGCAATATCAAACTCCCTAACTATTGATGTCTATGGAGAGGAAAATGCTATCTAACTAAGAGCCGTCTGTACAGTACAGAGAGGTAGCTGAAAATGGCATTCACAAGGCAATACATTGAAATATATATAACATGGTTATGTGATTTTAGCAGCCAATTAGAGCCCTAAACCTCAGCGATGATGTTTTTGACATCTTCTCTGTGCTCTGCCCTGATTGCTGATTGGAAGGCCGCCAAAAGTGCAGAAAGCCGCTGAAAACTAAACTGAAAATGACGTGTCGAACTAGAACTTTAATTGAATGAACAGTAAAATGTTCGGTTCGGTTAGGGTTCTAAAAATTTGAGAACTTCTACTAGAACTTAACTTTTCTAGAACAGTTCGATCAACACTACTTGTGGGCTACATTTCACTACCTTGATACCTTGAATAATGTGTCAACAAGATACCTTCAAAAACATTTTATTATGATTCCAACATGGAGAGTCTTTCTGTAATTGTTTGTATTGTAAGCAATCTATATCTGCAAATGAGAGTGTTCTTCCTTTTTTTTGTGTCTTGGCGATAACTTTTTTTGTGCCATGCTGTGCATTTTAATAGTTCATTTTTTAACTGATGATGCTGTTTGGAACCTATTTTCTGCTCATATGTATCTTGTAAGAGCCTTTAATAAATGTCATTTTAAGTTTAAAACGGAACATACACTGTGTGATTGCTTGGTGGTCTGTGGCTTTAATTTCGTAGTGCTATAGAAAGTTTTTGGGTGAAAACTTAGATGGAGGTAGGCTATGATAACGGGTAGCCTCCCAGAGAATCTCAGTACGGTTGGACAAATGAAAGCTAGAAAGCAATTTAGTGCAGCTGACTCTTAGCAAACGTGGGAAATTGCATGGTTCTCCAACCCTGAAAGAGGACATCAGAGCTTTTTTCTTTAATATTTAAGCATTTTTACCACCAAGTGTGCAACCATCAAGCATTAATGCTACTGTTTTCAAAAAATTTAAGAATTTAACTGTTATGTTCTGGGGATTACACTAACCACGTCTTACCAATTCACTTCAAGTTCACTGATGAATTCAACCCTACATATCCTAAAATCCCAGTGACATTTTTTATATACATTACTTCTCAGAAATTTTGGATATGTTCACATATTGTGTGAATGATCATGGAAGCTCCGTCTGTAGACTTCACATATACTGTATATCAGCTACTGGCCACATTGTCTATGGTCACCCCCAACTTACTTTTGGCATCTATATTTAACCAGTTAACGATCGCTCACTGACTAAATCTTTAGACGCTACTGCAGAAAGAGGAGTTTTGAGCCTCCCAGCGCCACAGCTTTGCTAGAAACAGAGTTTTACTTAACATCTCTGTTCCTAGAGCAGTCTCTGTAAGTGCTGTGAAGTGGAGGAAAACTCCAATCCCTGGTGCTTAATCCTTTGATTGCTCTGGTCCATGAACACGGCATAATGAAAGGGTTTTCCCCTGCTACATCGGCTCATCGGGACTCCTGGTGACCAGATGAAGCCCGGGGAATATCTGTACAATCAGCCCTGGGGACATAAAGAGGCCACAGGACTGTCTGCATAACAAGCCTGCAGTCAGGACACACATATGGACACAGAAAGTAAAGTATTAGCATATATGAATATGCTAATAGATTACTAAGTGTAAAGAAATATTGTAAAATAGTTATCCCTTCATTATAAAAGAAAAGAGTAGAACAAGATAAATAAAATAAATGATAAAATAAAAATAAATATTTAATACAAAATAATTGTGCCTACAATAAACAAAAAAAACCTAAATTCTACAGTAATTTATATGTAAACTCAAACTATGCCCACAGAAAGTACAACTTCTCCCGCACAAAACAAGGCTTCACACAACTGCGTCATTGAAAAAATTAAACAGTTACCACTGTTGAAACACAAGAAGGCAAAAACTAAAAGAAAAGAGCTGATCATTAAGGCCTGGGGCTTAAGGGGTTAAAGCATAACTAAACATTTGAGGTGAGTTTCAGAGTAAGCTGTCATGTTGCACATGAAAAATAGCAGTATTCATTACATTTATCTTGCAACTCTTAGCAGTTTATCCTTACCGTAGGATCAATGCCTAAATATCAGGTTTCCCAGTGCATAGGTCAAGAGATGATGGAGACTAGATATGTTATGATATGATATGTTATGATGATGTCTACAATGCAAAGCACACACAGGAATCTCAGTGTAAGATTTCTATGGTGCAGCTAAATTAAAATAGTCCACACAGAGAAGAACAAAACAACAATGTTTCCTGTGCACATTACAATAATGCAGTTGAACTAAACTAGTTTAAACGGTGATTTACAGCAAAAGTAGAACATATAGTGACCTATTATAATATGAAATACATAATAACATGGCAGAGTAAATAGATTTCAGGAGAGAAGCAATATTACAATTATTTCAGCTAATGACAGTAAGGACAGTAATATGGGACATTATGGTCAGAGGCAGAATGCATCCATTGATGGTGTATCCTTTGGGAAAGGGTGAACTAGAATATGCAAGTGGGTGGAAGCATCTGCTTGTCTATAGTAAGAAGTCCAATGATTCCAATTAGAAGTAAAGTGATTTATGAAATGACAATGCAATGCTAATCGTTTTCAATATTGTATGATAAATGGATTGTGTGAATTAGGTAACAAAAAACTTGATTTTTAAGTTCTTGTAATAATTTATCTGGAAGCCAAAATGACATGACCAATTATTGCGTAAAGGTTGAGGGGAAATCCTCCAAACGTAATCGAAAAGGTAGAGGCATGTCATCTTGTTAAGTAGTAGAAAAACATTATTAATTGATTGAAAGATTGATTTAAAAGAATTTATATAAAATAATAGGTTTATAGGGCACAAAACAAACTATAAACATGAGAGAAAACCTGATAGAATACAACAATTTACAGTAGTCCCTTCAGTTAAAATGGCCTTAGGATACAATATTAATCAACTTACAATTTTCGTTCTTGGAGCATTGTATGTTGAATGTAGTTCCAATGTCCTAAATAATTATCTAGTCTAGCATCATGAATATTTCACTTTTAAAAACCCTGCATAAGTAAAATTCATGCAATCATTGGCTGTGTAGTTGTGCCTCTTTATAGAACTGTGGTACTACATGTCTTGTACTGCTCTTCATATGTGCCTGGATGAGCAGCTCCTTTAGATTCCCCATTTTCTTTTTTTCTGGTGCATTATGTTTAATGTACATGACCCAAAGAAGCTTCTTTCCTCAAAAAAGTCAGTGATTTCCAACTTCCAGCAGCTCTTTCTGGCTGTTATATGTTAATATTTGCTTTATATATAAGAGTTATCAGCATAACTTTCTTTAACCCCTTCCTGACGGTCATAATAATATGGCATACATTTTTTTTCTTCCTCGCTTTCTGAAAGCCTTAACTTTTTTATTTTTCCACTTACATAGACATATGAGGGCTTTTATTTTGCGGGACAAGATGTACTTTCTAGTGGTGTTATTCATATTACCATAGAATATACAAGGAAACCTCAAAAAAGTGGGACAAAATATGAAGAAAACATACTTGCACAATCTTTGTGGGTGTTTTGCTTTTACGGTGTTCATTCTTCAGATAACATTATGTATTATATGTATTCTACAGGTTGATACACATCCGGCAATACCAAGCATGTACTGTTTCTGTTATGTTTTGGTACCTTAAACAAAAATTCCAAACATTTTCTATTTTTGAAATTTGCGCCACAGCGCCATTTTGTGCGACTAATAACTTTTTTGTACTAACACCTAAGGACGTGAGTGAGGGTGCATTTTTGTGGACTAATGTGTACTTTTTATTGCTAGCAGATTGGAATGCATGCGACTTTTTTGATCAATTTTATTCCAATTTTTATGGAATGTGAAATGACCAAAAAAATGCAATTTTGGCTTTTGGATATTTTTTCTTCTACAGTGTTACCACTTACCAATTTGATTCATGCAAGTAGCATTATTATGTGCACATTTTATTGTTCATATCTGAATTGTTATATGAAATAAATTAAAGTTGTACCAGCTTTGGTGTTTTGAGAAAGGTCATTAGTGATTGGAAAGGAATTCTGTTTGCTTTATTGATATTAATATTGTTTATACAGGTGCTTCTCAATAAATTAGAATATCAGCCAAAAGTTATTTTTTTTAAGTAATTCAATTCAAAAAGTGAAACTCATATATTATATAGAGTCATTACAAATAGAGTGAACTTTTTTAAAGTGTTTATGTTAATCTCGATCATTATGGCTTACAGCCAAGGAAAACCCAAAATCATTATCTCAGAAAATTAGAAAAAGTAACCCAAAACACCAGCAAAGTCTTCCTAAGCATTTTAAAAGGTCTCTTAGTCTGGTTCAGTAGGCGACACAATCATGGGGAAGGCTGCTGACTTGACAGATGTCCAGAAGGCTTTCATTGACACACTCCACAAGGAGGGTAAGCTACAAAAGGTCATTGCTAAAGAAGCTGGCTGATAGAATTGTTAAGAAAAGGCCATTCCAAAATTTGGGGGAGATTCACAAGAAGTGGACTGCTGCTGGAGTCAGTGCTTCAATAGCCACCACACACAGACGTATCAAGGACCTGGGCTACAAGTGTTGCATTCCATGTGTCAAGCCACTCATGACCAACAGACAATGCCAGAAGCATCTTACCTGGGCCAAGGAGAAAAATAACTGGACTGTTGCTCAGTGGTCAAATGTGTTATTTTCAGATGAAAGTAAATTTTGCATTTCATTTGGAAATCGAGGTCCCAGAGTCTGGAAGAAGAGTGGAGAGACACAAAATCCAAGCTGCTTGAGGTCTAGTGTGAAGTTTCCACAATCAGTGATGGTTTAGGGAGTCATATTATCTTCTGGTGTAGGTCCACTGTGTTTTATCAAGACCAAAGACAGCACAGCCATCTACCAGGAAAATTTAGTGCACTTCATGCTTCCCTCCTCTGCCGACAAGCTTTTTGGAGATGGAATTTTCATTTTCCAGCAGGACTTGGCATCTGACCACATTGCCAAAAGTACCAATACCTGGTTTAATACCCACAGTATCACTGTGCTTGATTGGCTAGCAAACTCGTCAGACCTTAACCCCATAGAGAATCTATGGAGTATTGTCAAGAGGAAGATGAGAGACATCAGAACCAACAATGCAGATGAGCTGAAGGCTGCTATCAAAGCATCCTGGCCTTGCATAACAACTCTGTAGTGCCATCAGCTGATCGCCTGCATGCCACACCACATTAATGCAGTCATTCATGCAAAAGGAGCCTGGACCAGGTATTGGGTGCATTTACTGTACATACTTTTCATTTGGCCAACATTTCTATGTTCCAAAAAATTTTTACGGTTGGTCTTATATAATATTCTAATTTTCTGAGATAATGATTTTTGGGTTTTCGTTGGCTGTAAGCCATAATCATCAAGATTAACATAAATACGTTTCACGTTTTGAATTGAATTACAGGGAAGAAAAAAACTTTTCTCTGATATTCTAATTTATTGAGAAGCACCTGTAATTTGGGGAGAACATCATTGTGGCCCTGAAATTTTGGTGATCTAAGATATTTGTGATATTTACAGTATTTTGCTGTTCTTGCCTTATCATAGCCAATGTGTTATCTTATGTTCTGGCCATGCAATTGTGGTGATCTACTAATATATTTTTGATATCTACAGTATCTTAATGTCATTGCCTTTTCATAGCCATTGTGTTATCCTATTGGTTAATCTTATAACTGTGAGGTTATGGTAGGGATTTGTGGGGTGGTTTACATAGAGCAAGGTTCCGGTTGGGGTTGCCCTTATCGAGGTGGATACCCAATATATTTTTGTGATAGTGAGGGAGTAGATTAGTCTTGTAGGGGAAGTATTAGGGACTGTCTAGACCATATTAGATTTTGTATATCAGTATTTATTAAACGTTCTGGTAACCTATTGTTAAGTTTTAGTATTTCTGTGCAACATTTCTTTGTGGCTAATTTTCAAGATAGGTTCCACTCAGAACAAACCTCACCATGGTAACCCAGAGTAGCTGAGTGCACATGCTCAGATTTATACCCAGAGATGCATGCTGCCAGTATTGTTAAAGGGGTGAGGGGTCAGTCTTTCAGTTCTCAGACCATATGCCACACACTGCATCAAATTGGTCTGCATGGATGTCATTCCACAAGTAGGCCTGTTCTAAAGATGATCCATAAGAAAGCCCATAAATGGTTTGCTGAAGACAAGCAGACTAAGGACATGGATCACTGGAACCATTTTCTGTGGTCTGATAAAACCAAGATTAACTTATTTAGTTTAGATTGTGTCACGCATATGTGGCGGCAACCAGATGAGGAGTATAAATGGTGGTGGGAGTGTCATGGTTTGGGGCTGAATGAGTGCTGCTGGCTGTGGGGAACTACATTTTATTGAGGGAACGATGAATGAAAACATGTCATATGACAAACTGAAGCAGAGCATGATCCCTACCTTTCTGGGCTGCAGGTCAGTATTCCAACATGATAACAACCCCAAACACACCTCCAAGACGACCACTGCCTTACTAAAGAAAATGAGGGTTAAGGTGCTGGACTGGCCAAACATATTTCGAGACCTAAACCCTTTTGAGCATCTGTGGGACATCCTCAAACTGAACGTGTAGGAGCGCAAGGTCTCTATCATCCACCAGCTCCATGATGTCGTCATGGAGGAGTGGAAGAGGATTTCAGGGGCAACCTGTGAATCTGTAGTGAACTCCATGCCCAAGAGAGTTAAGGCAGTGCTGTAAAATAATGGTGGCCACACAAAATATTGACACTTTGGGCACAATTTGTCCATTCTCACTTATGGGTGTACTCACAGTGGTTTCTGTTGAGTTATTTTGAGGGCATATCAAATTTACTGTGTTGTGCCCCATGAAAAGACATAATACAATATTTATGAAAATGTGAGGGGTGTACTAACGTTTGTGAGATACTGTATGTATATTTTTTATTTTGTTTATTTTACATAAAATTTAAAATTTTTAATTGCCCCTTTTCAAGACTTGTTTTATTTTTCTATCCAAGCTTCACAAGGCAAGTGGCAAGTTATATTTTTCAATACTATCATTTTGGGCTACACATAACTTATTGATTAGCATTATTATATTTTTAGGGGGTAAATGGAAAACAGCAATGCCAAATATATGTATTTTTGCATATATTTTACTATTTTTGCAGGAAACTGAGATTTTTAACAAGAAAATAAATAGATTTGATTGTTTTAAACCCTATATCTCAGTAGATTTTTTTTTTTCAATATGGGACTTGTTACATGTTATTTTTAGCAACAGATCTGTGGAGGCATAGAGATTCAGCAGCTATTCTAAATGGTGGTTAAGCTCACACATTAGGCATTGTATTGTTCCACTGAAGAAAAAAAAAATTGAATCTTTACGTGTTAACTCTGGAAACCCAAGAATTTGTTCATAGCATTCAAATCTAAATGTCATCTTTCTAAGATAAACATGCCGTTACACTTGCCTTCTTTGTTCATGTATTTCTACCATCATTAATTTATGTCATCGCTTTAGTGTAATCATTGAGATAAACCTAACCATTCCTAGCCCTGATCAAATGCATCATGTCTCTCAGCTGCTAATATTATGCTAATATACCCTGGATTTATGCATTTTGTAATGGTATCATTTTATTGATTACGGCCATTCTGAAATAGGAGCAGAACAAAGCTGGATGACTTATATTTTGTTTTTCTTGATTACTACAATTTAAATGTATTACCACAGACACACATCTTTATCATTGTCCAGTTACACATAATAACACTGCTGAAATTGAATCTTTTCTTGGTTGTTCATAATCTTGTTGCTTACCTTAACAGTGTTGTTGTTTTTTTCAATAAAATATCATTACGATGACATCTGGAGGTTACTGGAAATGATGTGCTAAGGATTAATTATTCTCTGACATGTTTCTATAAGAAAAATGTTATTCATTATACGAGAGGAGATTCTTCCCCCTTAAATGTCCTCTGTTTAGTTATAGTTTATTACATAGAGGCATCATTGTTATTTTGTGCTTGTAGGAGAGAATTACAGAGGAAAAAAAAGCAAAAATTTTTATGTGAAGTGGTAACTTCCAGGTTAGGAGATTTCTCTTTTCTTGTCTATGCAAGTTCAGAATAGTTGAGTGAGTATGCCACCTTTCCATTCTCTGTAGTGGTTAGTTACCATTTACTAACCCAGATGTCAGGAGATGAGATTATCCCTTTAAATGAAAAGGTTCTGCTTTAAATTTTCTGCTTTATTTTCTTTAATCTATTAACTCTATTCTCTTTCTGTCTGTGGTATGATGCTCTTACTCGTTGCAGAACACACTCTGTGGGATAGAAATTGTGGCTGCAGCACCAACCTGATGGAAAAGATCATTTATGTGTGGTCTATGTGATACTCTAATGGGTTGCACCCAAAGTTACTTCTAGCATTCATAACCTTCATTGCAGAGGTGCAAACGGACCCAAACGGACACCAGTAGTGCTCTATGGACCCCATAGACTACATTGGGTCCATTGAGTTTCCGCCTTGTTGCTGCGCTATTTTTTCCATCATTCCCAATGGAACTTGTGATGGAGGCTCCAAATAGAACCTCATAACCTGATGTGAACAAGGCCCAAAAAAGCTCTTGCACTATTCCCTGGCAATGGCATCATCTTAAACTGTGTTTGCCTCCTATGGATGCAGAAACAGTTGAAATAAATAAATAAATAAATATATATATACACACATATATATATATATATATGCCAGAGGAGAGTATACTCCACTCACTTCAGTTGTCGGATGGACAGAGCAGGAGCATTCTCAACTGGCCCACCTAATCGATGTCAAAAGCAGCAGACAGCCAGACATGGAAGTGTCAGGTAAAGAAGAAGTTGAGCCCTCCAGGATAGGTAAGAGCAGTGTGAAATGTTGACAGGAAGGAAGGGGTGTATTATATATTTTTGTGGGCCAACACTGAAGATATGACATTTTGATACAATGCAAAGTAGTCAGTGTATGGCTTGTATAACAGTGTAAATTTGGTGTGCCCTTAAAATAACTCAACGCACAGCTATCAATGTCTAGACCTCTGGCAATAAAAGTGAGTACACCTCTAAGTGAAAATGGACAAATTATGCCCAGTTTGCCATTTCTCTCCATGGTGTCATGTGACATGTTAGTGTTACATGGTCTCAAGTGTGAATGGGGAGCAGGAGAGTTAAATTAATCACACTCTCACATACTGGTCATATTGAAGTTCAGCATGGTACCTAATGGCAAAGAACTGTCTGAGGATCTGAAAAAAAAAGAATCGTTGCTCTACATAAAGATGACCTAGGCTATAAGAAAATTGTTAACACCCAGAAACTGAGCTGCAGCATGCTGGCCAAGACCATCCAGTGGTTTAACAGGACAGGTTTCACTCAGAACAGGCTTCAACATGGTCGAGCAAAAAAATTGAGTACACATGCTCAGTGTCATATCCAGAGACAGATGTATGAGTGCTGCCAGCATTGCTGCGGAAGTTAAAAGGATTCGGGTCAGCCTTTCAGTGCTCACATAATACATCGCACACAGCATCAAATTTTTCCACATGACTTTCATCCCAAAAGGAATTCTCTTCTATAGAAGATGCACAAGAAAGTCCGCAAACAGTTTGCTGAAGACAAACAGACTAAGGCCATGGATTACTGGAATTATGCCCTGTGGTCTGATGAGACCAAGAGAAACTTGCTTGGGGCTGGACGAGTGCTGCTGGCTTTGAGGAGCTATAGTTCATTGAGAAAACCATGAATGCCAACATGTTCTGTGACATACTAAAGCAAAGCATGATCCCCTCCCTTTGTAGACTGGGCTGCATGGCAATATTCCAACATGATAACAACTCCAAACACACCTCCAAGATGATCACTGACTTGATAAAGAAAATTAGGTGCTGGACTGGCTGGACTGTCTTCAGACCTAAACCCTATTAAGCATCTGTTGGGCATCCTCAAACTGAAGGTGGAGGAGCGCAAGGTCTCATCCATCAGCTCTGTGATGTCATTATGGAGGAGTGGAAAAGGATTCCAGTGGCAACCTGTGAAGCTACAGTAAACTCCATGCCTAAGGCAGTGCTGGAAAATAATGGTGGCCACTCAACATATTGACTCTTTGGCCACAATGGGTGACATGTATGAAAGCGTTTTTCACCCTTTTCTGGCATAAAATGTGCCATAGGTGAGAGGTTCACCTAAATTGCCAATGTATGGTGCATCAAACAAACATGTTTGGAGCATTGTGCATCAGGCTCCACTTTGTACTGCACCAAACATATGGGAGCGCTCTGGGGGGGGGGGGGGTGTCACATCACACTTGTAATATTAGACACGTTTATGAATGTGGTTTGGCAAAACTAGGTGCATTACTGCTCGAATAGGCAGACCTATTTCAATGTGGTTTGTCTGAGCTTGAGCTGTTGTAATGGAACTAGATTTGCTGTTTGGGCAAAAAATGGCCCTTCTTTCTCAAGTTATACCAGTAAAATAATAAAAAGTAATTTATGATATTTATCAAAGTATATAAAATCAAATTATATAAATTTCATAATAAAGTATATGACATAAAATTAATATAAAATTATATATTTCAAAATATAAATTATCTCCTATAAAATATATTTAAGATTCATATAATCTAAAATTAATTTAAAATTAAATTACCGTAAACCAATACAGCATCTACCATAAATCCCATTCTCAATCGGGTATTTGTGGAGTTAGCATAGTACTATCCTTGATTACAAACACATCACAGCAGGCTAGAAATAAAATAAAAGGTGTTAGAACAGCAGGTCAGTGAATAGAAACCATGGTAGTCATCTTGCATGTTGCACCACAAGTCTCAGTAAGACCTGTAGTGACGGCTATTGCTGCATAGCTAATACACGTTTGGAACATTACTAATGCATGTTTGAAACATTGCAAACGCGCCAAACACACAGACGACAACTTTAGATGCCATTTATGACCACACATTCACCACTTTCATAGATTCAGGCATGTTAAACACTGAAAATTCACTTCGCTTTCTTTCATACATGTCTCCCAATGTGTCCATTTTCACTTTGGAGTGTACTCACTTTTGTTGCCAGCACTTTAGACAATAATGGCTGTGTGTGGAGCTGCATACTGACTACTTTACATTGTATCAAAGTGTGACATCTTCAGTGCTGTCCGATGAAAAGATATAATCAAATATTTACAAAAATGTGAGGAATGTACTCACTTTTGTGAGATACTGTATGTATTTGTATTGTGTTTGTATTGGTATGTATATGTGTGTCCTTATCTGTATGTGAACAGTATGTATCCATGCATAATAAGGTGTGTGTTTATGCATGGTTGTAGATATATGTGAAATTAGATGTATATGTATACGTATGGGTATGAATACATGTGTGCTTACTGTAGGTACGTGAATGTAGGGGTATGTGTACATGAGTACTTAACTCTGTGTGTGCATGTACTGTATGGGTATGTTTGCTAGTGTACTTGGGTTTGTGAATGTGTAGGCTTGGGCACATGTTTACTTAGATGTGAATATGTATTTAAATATTTGCATATCTGAATATAGTGATATGTCTCATAAAAATTGGTGGTAGCACATTTTCACACTTTGAGGTTTTATTTTTTGGGAAATTTTTTTTGCAAAACTGCCAAAAAAATAAAAAAAGTGATAAAAATGCAGCACGTGAAAAAGTTTGAACACTGCTTTTATAAGTCAAAATGGAGTTTTCCAGTTTGAAAATAAAAATATCAACAAAACAAAAAAAATTCTTGCTTTAACCAGCCATTTAGGAAAAAGGATCACAGATCGGGTTGACAGATTACTGGGTAGGGCTGGTGAAAATCCATATTGGCACCAATGACAAAGTTAGAGATAGGTGGAGTGTCCTTAAAAACGATTTCAGGGACTTAGACCAAAGGCTCAAGGCAAGGATCTCCAAGGTAGTATTTTCAGAAATATTACCTGTGCCACGGGTCACACCAGAGAGACAGCGGGGGATTAGAGAGGTAAATAAGTAGTTTAGAGATTAGTGTAAGAAAGAGGGATTTGGGTTTTTGGAAAACTGGGCTGACTTCTGTCTTAGCTGCAGACTCAATACTAGGGGCAGGCTGCACCTAAATGGGGAGGGTGCAGCTGTATTGGTGGACATAATGGCCAGGATGTTAGAGGAGTATTTATACTAGGGACTGGAGGTGGTTAGCTACACATACAGCGTGCAAGATAGTGAAGATAGAGAGCTGAGAATTAGTAATAAATCAGGAGGTGGAGTGGAGGGAGGGTATTAATAGTTAATAAGGACAGGATTAAAGTAATGAAAACTAAAAAAAAAATCTCTAAATTGCATGCAGGAGTCTCACCAATAAAATAAATTAATTAAAATTATTTATTGTTGAAGAAAAATATGATATATAACTGAGACATGGCTGGATGAGACCTATGACTGGGCAGTTAACTTACTGGATCACAGTTTATATAGGAGAGATCATAAAAAAACCAAAGGGGGGAGGTGTATGTCTTTATGTAAAATCCTGTGTGAAGCCAACACTGCGGGAAGATATATATTGTGTAGCAATTTCCATCTTCAGATTTTCCCTTATGCCCCTTCCTAAGAGTTGCCAGGCATAATATTTAACTCTATGTGTAGACATCAGTAGGTTTTGAACAATGATTTCTTATTTTGGTGTAAGAGCGAACCATGATACCATTGCACTGGTCCCAACAATCTGTAAAAGCAGCCATGGTTTGCCTTTATAGCCATACCACCCATGGCTCTGAATTTTCAGCCCAACACTCTGTGCAGCAAGAGTATGGTCCTAGATCACAGAGTTTGATTCCACTAACATTTCTGGGAACCCCCAATCTCCTAACAGCAGCAACACAGTAGTGAAATAACAACTTCACACAGATTAACCTTTTTACACAGATAGCTTTAGCTTCCAAAACACAGTGCAATGCCTAGTGCCCACCAGTGGAATTTCATTCTGAGGGTCCACCAGTGAAATAGAGTCTGGGCACACACTCAACAGCTACTGTGCATGTCTTTAGGGCTGTGTCCACATTGCAAAGGACAAACATTGGAATTAGAATCCAACCAGTATTTTACACTCAGTTTGCATTTTGTTTGCATATTTTTTAATGTTTTTTTTATTCCCCCACCCCATTGAATTGAATAGTTTAATAATTCATTGTTTTTCGGGTTATCAAATATGAAATCTTTCAAAATCTGACTGCAAAACCATGTCATGTAG
Organism: Phyllomedusa bahiana; assembly: GCA_025379985.1. Taxonomy (NCBI): domain Eukaryota; kingdom Metazoa; phylum Chordata; class Amphibia; order Anura; family Hylidae; genus Phyllomedusa; species Phyllomedusa bahiana. Next base: position 75,373 of record JAODAL010015056.1, read on the forward strand.
ACATACCCTTATATTCTGCCTCTTTCTCTCTACTTTTCTGCATCTCCTAAAGATGTATATGCAGTTTAAAAGAAACTCCATGTCTGCCATGCTCAGGGACCTATTGGGGTTTTTCCCCAGTGGGCCAGTCCGAGCATGGTGCAATGCATAGTCTATGTTTTACATTGTAATAGGGATTATTCTTGCTTGCTAGGTTAGTTTTCCAAGAGTCTAATGAACTATTTACAGTTCCTCTACTTTTCACCAGCCTATCCTCTCTGCTGGTTTTAATGTTCAGGTGTCTCCCTAAATCTCAGGCCAGCTAGTTTTCCACTGTCCTCTGATCCTTAGGCAGCCTATATGCATTCTACTGCTTCATTATTTCTCAGCCCAGTCTCTTACAGTCTCTCTTTATCACCTACATGGCACTATAGTTATCCAGTTCTCAATCTCTAGCTTACATCAGCAATCTCACAGTGGTTAGTTGAGAACCCAATGATGTTGTTTTTTTAGAATATCAATTACTTGCATATACCTGTAACCCTTTTGGCATGCTTCTCTGTTTTTTGCCCAAGCCTTCTTTACTCACATGCTTAGATGAGGCTACTCAGACAGCACATGTAGCTATACCAAACAGTCTCAAGATCACTAACCTCAATGCAGTCTCCAATAGCAACAGCTGATGAACACAGAAGCAGTACAGGAGAAACAGGCACAACACGTGGTCAAACAAGACACACCAGACTATAAGACACACCTAGCTTTTAGAGGGGAAAAATAGGGGAAAAAAATTTTGAAGCAAAAAAGTGCAGGCTGAACTGTAGTTTTTATTGGTATAATTTTGGGGTAGAAGTGACTTTCTGATCACTTTTTATTCCAATGTTTTGGGTATATGAAATGACCCAAAAAAACACAATTTTGGCGTTTGGAGTTTTTTTCTTCTACGGTGTTCAGCGTACGGGATAAATTATGTCATATTTTATTACATTGGACTTTTAAGGATGTGGCAATACCAAATATGTGTAACTTTTTTTATTTTTTATTTGTAAAACAGCAGAAGGGGGTGATTTGAACTTTTAAGATTAATTTTTTTTAAACAGTTTTTTTACTTTAATACTTAGTATATTTAGTCCCCCTAGAGTACTTGACCACTGTGGCCCTGCTCAAAGTGTGACCCGATCTAAGTGTGAATTAATACCAGAATTAAACCAGGATTGAACAAGGATTGCAAGGTAACAGCCACACTTTCTTTCCCACTAATAGCCTGCTAACCTGTCTAACACTATGCTTTTCTTTTCCCCCATTATCGCAATCTCCACTCTCCTCACACTTATTGCTTATCCCCAAACTCCTTCGCTGAACAATGAGCTGTACATCTCCCCCTGCATTCTACCCTCTCACCTGTCTGCTGCCACCATCCTCTTCCCTACTGTTAATGCCCTCCGCACCAAACAAACCCTCCCAAACTACAGTCTATCCTACTCCCACCTGCTCACCCTCTCACTGCTCCTTCTGGCTTCTGGGGACATATCCCCCAACCCAGGGCCCCCCCAGCACATTCCCACCATCGTCTCTGCCTCCTCGAACAGATTCACCCCTACAAATTCTGCTAATCCCTCCAACCTGAAACACACTTCTCTGATCCCTGCTCCCCCTATTCCTCTCCTTGGAGCTCTCTGGAATGCACGGTCTGTATGTAATAAACTTTTCCTGAAACAGCTTTCCAAATGATCAGCACAGGGAGATCCGATTAAAAAGAACTTTTATTTGTTTTTTGTACCAGCAGTTTGTCAAATAAAAGTTCTTTTTAATCGGATCTCCCTGTGCTGATCATTTGGAAAGCTGTTTCTCAAACCACAAGTGCATTTGGAGCATGGATCATGCACGGGATATACCAAAGAACTGACAATAATATGCCAATGAGGTGAGCTGGTTATCCTCTTTACTGTTTTTTTTTTAATAAACTTTCCTACATACATGACTTGTTCATCTCACGCAACTTACTCTTCCTTGGTCTGACTGAAACCTGGCTGATCCCCTCTGATAATGTCTCCCCTGCCGCACTCTCTTTTAGCGGCCTCCAACTTAACCACACTCCTCGCCCTGGTAACAAGCATGGAGGAGGTGTCTGCCTCCCCCTGTCTGACACCTGTTCCTTTGTCCCCGCTCCACCTCTGCCTTCCCTCACACTCTCCTCCTTTGAGGTGCACTCTGTCCGCATCTACGCCCCCTCCAACCTCCAAGTGGCTGTTATCTACTGACCGCTAGGCCCTGCCACTGCCTTTCTTGACAACTTTTCTTCCTGGCTTCTCCACTTTCTTTCCACCAACATCCCCACTATCATCATGGGAGACTTCAACATCCCAATCAACACCCCCCACTCTGCCCCTCCTTTGACCTCTCCCAGTGGACCTCAGGAGCCACTCACAAAGATGGACACACACTGGAACTCATCTTCACCCACCTCTGCCCCCTATCTGACTTCTCAAACTCCCTCCACCCCAAATGTGACCACAACCTGCTCACAGTCTCCACCATCTCCACCCCACCTGCTCCTCCTGTCTCATATCCAGTACGACCCCGCAGGAACCTACAAAGCCTCAACCGTCTCACTCTCTCTGACTCTCTTGCACCTCTTTCTACCATCTCCTCATTTAATGACCCAGACGCAGCCACCACTTTCTACAACCACACAATCACCACCACCCTTGACTCAGTCGCTCCTCTCACACACAACAGAACCCGCAAAATCAACAGACAACCCTGGCACACACACTCCACTAAACAGCTGAGGCGAGCTTCCAGAATTGCAGAACGCCGCTGGAAGAAAACTCACTCCACTGATGACTTTGCCTCATACAAACAATCACTACATACTTTTAAATCTGCACTCACCTCAGCCAAACAGGACTATTTCACCACTCTCATATCCTCCCTGTCTCACAACCCCAGACAATTATTCAAAACCTTCAACTCTCTTCTCCGTCCACCAGCACCTCCTCCCCCATCCCTCCTTTCAGCAGACGACTTTGCCATTCACTTCCTTCAGAAAATCAACCACATCAGAGAAAGCTTCAGCCCGCAGTCCCCACCACCCTCCTCTACTCTTGCAAACTGCTCTTCCCCCTTAACTTGCTTCCCCACTGTCACTCATGACAACCTTTCCTCTCTACTGTCCAAATCCAACCTCACTACCTGTAGTCTTGACCCACTGCCATCCCACCTCATCCCAGACCTCAGTGCTTCTATCATCCCAGCCCTCACCCATCTCTTCAACCTATCACTAACCTCTGGCATCTTCCCTTTCACCTTTAAACATGCTACTGTCACTCCAATCCTTAAAAAAACAACCCTTGACCCCTCCTCTCTGTCCAACTATTGCCCCATCTCACTGCTCCCTTTTGCTTCCAAACTCCTCGAGCACCACGTCTATCTTTAGCTGTCCTCCCACCTCTCCTCCAACTCTCTTCTTGACCCACTACAATCTGGTTTCCGACCCCACCACTCTACTGAAACCGCCCTAACCAAGATCACTAATGACCTAGCAACTGCTAAAGCCTAATGCCACTACTCTGTCCTTCTCCTTCTAGACCTGTCCTCTGCCTTTGACACTGTCGACCATTCCCTCCTGCTACAAATCCTCTCCTCCCTCGGCATCACAGACTTGGCCCTTTCCTGGATTTCCTCGTACCTCACTGATTGGACATTCAGCGTCTCTCATTCTCGCTCCACCTCCTCCCCACGGCCTCTCTCTGTTGGTGTCCCTCAGGGGTCAGTCCTGGGTCCTTTACTCTTCTCTCTTTACACTCTTGGTCTCGGTCAGCTCATAGCATTACATGGCTTTCATTACCACCTGTATGCTGACGATACCCAACTCTACATCTCTGGCCCAGATGTTATCTCTCTGCTCTCCCGGATCCCAGACTGTCTATCGTCCATTTCCTCCTTCTTCCCCTCACGTCTCCTAAAACTAAATGCAGAGAAAACAGAACTCATCATCTTTCCACCGTCCAACTCTACCCCTTCCCCTGATCTCTCTATCTCAGTCAACGGCTGTACACTCTCACCTGTTCCGCAAGTCCGCTGCCTTGGGGTTATCCTAGACTGTGCTCTATCTTTCAAACCACACATCCAAACCCTCACCTCTGCCTGCCGCCTCCACCTGAAAAACATCTCTCGCATCCGCTCATTCCTCAACTACACTACACTACAAAAATGCTGGTCCATGCCCTTGTCATCTCCCGTCGAGACTACTGCAACATCCTTCTCTGTGGCCTCCCGTCTAGCACTCTTGCTCCCCTTCATTCTCCATTCTCAACTCTGCTGCCTGTCTTATACACCTCTCTCCTCGCTACTCCCCTGCCTCTCCCCTCTGCCAATCCCTTCACTAGCTTCCCATTGCCCAGCGAATTCATTTCAAGCTACTAACCATGACCTACAAGGCTCTCCATGACCTCTCCCCTCCATATATCTCTGCCCTAATTTCCAAATATCTCCCCTCACGCAATTTCCGCTCCTTACAGGACCTTCTCCTCTGCTCTCCCCTTATCAGCTCTTCACACAACCGTCTCCAAGATTTCTCCCGTGCTTCCCCCACACTCTGGAACTCACTGCCCCAACACATCAGACTCTCCTCCACTTTCACCAGCTTCAAAAGCAATCTGAAACCCATTTCTTCAGGTTGCCTATAACCTACACTAACCTTGCTGTCACTACATCCTCCACAAACATGTCTGCCCCACCTTCTGTCTCTATCCCCCTCCTTGTAGATTGTAAGCCCTTGCGGGTAGGGTCCTCTCTCCCTCTGTCGTGCCAATTGTCATTCATCACTTATCATTGTACTCGTTTGACTTATGTTATGTATGTAACCCCCTCGAATGTACAGCACCCTGGAATCAATGGCGCATTAAAATAAATAATAATAATAATAATAAGGGGCACACTTCCTTGTTCTATATACTGTAGTACTGTTGTACTGCTGTACATAGGAAATTCATCCATTATCTATTACACCCTGCCATAGGCAGGATGTAATAGGTGTACAAATCCTGTATATGGCAGCTGTGGAAGCCTGCATGAGGCTTCCTGCTGCCATGACAACCGATCCCCCCCTGAAATTAAATTGCGGGGGGTGACCGGCTGGAAGAGCTGTGCGCAGCTGCAATCGCCACGGCATCTAATGTGTTAAAGGGGATGTATCGCTTCCTTAGTTCGACTGATTCACACTGCTCTCAGCTTCTCAACTCTGGAAATGCAGGGGCGTTTCTTCCCCTCCCAGCTGGGTGACATCATCCCCCCTTCACTGTGCATGCTGGCTCCCGAGACTCCCCCCCCCCCCTCTCTGAGTCCACATGTCACTGTGTCTTTCCCTATTCAGTCTTATGTTGTAAGAGCTGTATACATACCACAGGCTGCATTCAATCTAGACTGAGAAACTGAACTCTTCTCCTCTCACAGCTGGAGATGCTCTATGAACGGCACAGATCTCGCTTCTATGCAGGAGAGTTAGGCACCGGGACAAAACTGTTATGTTTTCTCATTGTAGAATCTGTTGCAGTCTGTTTCTGCTGGGTGTGGAGAGAGAAAATGCTATGGCCCCTAACTCTGAGTCAGGCAGGGATCGACACAAATTGTGCTATTTCCTGATCGTGTAAGCCCTTCTGTGTAATTCTGTTTCTTCTGCCTGTATAAAGTGAAAATGTGACGGTCCCTTACTCTGAGTGAGAGACACAGCTCCGTGAATTCGACCGGTGGCTGTACAGAATGTAAATGAGCTCTCAGCTAGTGAAATGCAAGGAGGAGGGATCCGGAGGGATTCGACCAGGACTGGATATCAGTGTAAACAAAAACACAAGATAAGGAATACTGTGAATACAAGACAGCTTTGCTAATGACATCCAATTGCAAAGTTGCTTGTTTTCACTGTCCCCTTATTCTGAAGACCATTTAATGAAATGATAAAACCCCTTTTAAGTGCAGGAATGGAGCGCAGCCGGGCTCCTTCCCTGCATAGTAGGTGCTGTACTGAGTGCAGACTGTGGCTGTACTGGATGCTGCGGGAAGCCGGCGGCGGGGTTTAAAAGGTTAAACCCCGCCGCCAGCTTCCCACAGCACCGCTCCTCTCCTGCCACCCTGAGATCGCACTGTGCAGCAGCTCAGTGCCTCCGCATTCAGTACAGTCAGCGGCCACACTCAGTATGTTTGGACCATTACACGCACCCCTGTTATCCCCCAAAATTTGGGGGGAAAAAGGTGCGTCTTATAGTCTGAAAAATATGGTAAGTCAGGGCAGGTGGATTACATGCATCATGAGTAAAAGGCTGTGGTCAGGACAGACAGTATATACATTATCACAGGAAACAGACTGTGAGTCAGAACAGGTAGCACTCAACAAGACTATTCAAATAAAAATCAGGTAAAAACTCTAGAAGTATTAACTAAACACACAATTTTAGTTCACCCACTAAAAGGAACTGATTATTTGGGCAATGAGCAGAACAGGAGTCCTTTTAAATACTTTCCATAGTGCAGACATTGGAGGGTGAAGTAAGGATGTAGGAGAGTTTAGCTTGACTGTGATATCATGACTTTTGGGTTGTCTGTCCTTATCTCTAAACAAAAGCCATTGAAAGGCATTGAAAAAGTTAAGATAACATTTTGTGTCATGATATCATGAATGCAATATCACTGATTTATCTCTCTTTGCTACATCTATAGCATTGCCTAACCCTTTATATAGCCAAGGACACATGCACACGTTCTTCAGTGGCAGGTTAGAAGGATGCCAATAGCATGCCAACTTCCAGAGACAGCAGAAGACAGATGCCACTTGCCTCAAAAAGCACTAATAAGAAAGTTGGATGGACATCCACATCCGATTAAGGAAAGCGAGACACTATAATAAAGCTGTAGCCAACCCCCACTTTTTTTCACGAAACATGCTGCTGTGTCTTAAGAATTTTGTTTAGACTAGCCAAAAAATGTATTCACTATCTGATGCATGTGAATACATTGCTGTTGTAGGTTACAAGCTAAAATGTTGTTATGACCATGGCAGTCACTGTGGCTTGGAACAAATTGAAGTTCAAAAAAGGAAGCTATGGCTTGATGTATTTACGTACTTAATTCCAACAAATAAGTTCTAAGCAGAATAGGCAAAATGGCTAAAATGTGTAATAATGTTAATGGACTTTGGAAAGGTTGTGATTCATAAAATGACTGCCTTCATACACTTCTGCATTAAACATCAACTGTATTCATTAACCAAATAGCTAAAATGTAAAAAGTTTCTGCAACATTTATTGACCATAAACTAATGCATAGAGCACATGGTTGTAATTTAATAGAAAAGGTACAGTTATAATAATAATAATAATAATAATAACTTCATTCTTTTGTACTTTTTGCACCAAACGTAATTGAAGGTGTTTTTCCGATGTTCCTATTTTTATTTGGCTGGTGAATTTATGTAAGCAAAAAACATATTATTGTACATTTTTAAATTCGTTTTTCAGTTTATATATTAGAATATTTTGGGAATAATTTGACATAGGCAGGAACACAGTATCTGTAAATTATAATATGGTTATTCACACATCCAGGTTATAAAATACATTTTTTACTTTGTGATTCACCTAATCAAGAAACCTGAAGAGAACATATTCCTTATTCTAATGAGTATCTGCAGAAAACCACATTCATTCTATTGTTATGAGGCTTATATCAGTCATACGAGCAACTGTACATTTTCTATACACAACTGCCCTTGTTTGTTTGGGGTTTTTTTTGCTTAGTATAAAAAGTTATCAGTACCCGTAACATAATTTCATCATTAATAATTTCAGGAAAATTCTTGTATGAATCATAGACATTAAGGGCCACATGTATGAAAACTGTCTAGGTCTAAAACTCATTTTGTTGTCCATAGCAACCAATCAGAGCGCCCCTTTCATTTCATATAGTGCTCTGGAAAGATGAAAGGGGCACTCTGATTGGTTGCTATGGACAACAAAGTGAATTTTAGATAGACGTTTTCATACATGTGGGCCAAGGGCGACATGATGAATGGGCTGCCCCCCGATATCAACCAGCTCCATTCATACTTTTTTGGCATTTCCCCGGAGCATTACAGCTGCAAATAAACCACTTTTTTTAAATGGTTTACCTCCCAGAAATGTGGGCCCAGTGCTAGAAGCGCCCGATTTTTTGACGCGCTGTAGAGAGGGTTCTAAACAGGGACATTCTAGACTAATTTAGGCTCACAAATTTGGGATTAAAAACACCCAAAAATTTTAAAACATGTAACCAAAAATTTATCTTAGAACAAAAATAAAAGGTAAAACATGAAAACAAGCACAAATATTTTTAAAAAAGGGAGAATCATAGGAATCTACAGAAAAATTTAACACCACATGTCCGTAGTAGAAAAAAAGTTGTTTCTTTCCCAATAAATAGCTCCCCTTTTTTATGAGTTGGATCTGGTATTGTATAAAATTAACCCTAAAAAACAAGGTGAGCTGCAATAGCAAATACCAGCCCTGGACAAAAGTGATGCTGTTTTTTGATACAAAATATTTTTTTTTTTCTAATCGGAACCCCCTTTAATATATCACTAGATAATAGTCAACTTATCATTTTTTGAATGTTTAAATTTAAAAATCCATAAAGGGGTTTATCTCACTATAAGGATTGTTTTTTTCTTTAAAAGTTTTTTGAAAAAACAAGCCCACTTTGAAATAGGTCTCCAAAACAATCCACCTTTTCTGAATACCCCTCTTGTATGGGGCACCACTTTTTGGGTCACTATAGCTACAACCTGTTCAATCTCTCTAAGGCGCTACACTGGTTCTAAGCTCAGACCTGCTTCTCTGCAGCCTAATAGAAGCCATTAAATTCAAAATGAAACCAAAAAACAGTACTGAGATAAGAGAATCAATGTAGTGAGACAACCCCTTTAACTATAAGTTTAATTTAACATACTATATTTAGGTCCAAAAACTTTCACAAACTATGGTAGATTTAGAAAATAGGTGCACGGAGCCCTGCGACCCCTCCCGGGTCCAGGTGCTCCTGCCCCGACAAACCGAGCGGGGCCCCGACCCCACGTTTGGGGGCCCGGGGGGCCGCTCACCCCCCTTCTCTGCCAGCGTTCACTTACCCGGGCCCGCTCCTTCTCTGTCTGCCTCTGTTCCGCGGGGGCGGGGGCCCCCCTCCCTAGGGGCGCGCGCGCCCCGGGACTGGAAATTTAAAATGGACGTGCGCCGGTAATTGGGGTTTTGCCGGGGACTTTCTTAATTAAGTCGGGTCTTCCTCAGCCTTGCCGGACCTTTGTTTCATGCCTTTGGAGAAAGCGTTCCAAAAGCCTTGTCTTGCCTAGCCGGGACCGTACCGTTTTGCTCACGTTACTAACCACAATCTTGACGCCTGCCCTGACTTTTTGCCTGTCCATCACAACCCAAACCACCTCCCTTTACCTCCTGCCCGTCCCCGACTACGAGCCCCTGACGAATCTGTACCACACCTACCCTTGGGCCCCACCCAGGCAAGCCCCCCCAGTGGAAGCACCTGGTAACTCCTGCCGCAGCAGTCCATCCCCCCTTTGCGGCGGCTCTTGAATACCGGGACTCTTAAAATTCCGCCCCCCGGCGGGGCTTCCACCATCGCCCGCGGGTGGTCCCGCAGATCCACACCAACCGTTTTTAAATGGGTCCGGCCAGGACCCGCCGAGGTGTCTTTGCGGAGCATCGCCAGCTCTCTCCTCCCTGATGCACAAATTTATCGCCACTCACAGCATCACCTCCCCACTCCCATGGGGTTTTTTCCTGCCTCAGTGGTTTTTGTGGCTCGGGGGGCCCCAACTTCGGTTGT
>JAODAL010015057.1:0-85217 GCA_025379985.1 Phyllomedusa bahiana
AAAGACTGTATAGGTTTATCTTTAAAGGGGTGTTCCAATATTTTTAAATGCTGGTAAGTCATTCTTAGATAATATGAAAAGGAGAAAATAACAAAGCTCCCGATCCCGGTGATGCAGGCCTTTTGAGGGGCTTTTAATTTTTTTGTGTCCTTTGCAGTTTTTTCTTCCACAATTCCCAGAATAAGGGGGGCCTTTGGTCACGGGTTTTTTTCATTTATCACTGATAGTAGGTAAACAGTTTACATACACTATGCAAAAAGAAAAATCTGCATAAATTTCACGCTATCTGACATGCAATCAGTTACCCGCTTTAGGTCAATTAGAATTATCAAAATTATTTAGATTTGCCAAATGCCAGTATAATGAGCAATAGATAATTTTTAGGGCATTTTTATTTTTTTCGCTTAAAAGTTTACATAATAGGTTACTATGCCTTTAAACAATTTGGGGGACACCCATATGGGGATGTCATGTCTTTGGAACTTCTGATTGGTTTTTTTGGAAAAATTTGGTTTAGAGACACACTTGGATGATTTTAAGTGCACCCAAAACACAATGCTTCTGGGTTCAACACATGGGAAGTAAAAAGAAATAAAACCAAGATAGGAAGAAAAATTTATGAACTGCACAAAAAAAAATAATCCTTGGGGCAATATCCAATGCCGAAGGATCTGTCACCCAATTTTTCCCAGTCAATAAAGGGGAAATATCCACCCACATACCTCAAACAAATATGTCCCGGCATTTTTAAAATTACGGTTATTGGGGAAAAAGAAAACCCCCACCTGCCATTACTTCATAAAAAAATAGCACAATCCGCGACAACTTTAGTCATTTCATTTTATATTGTGAAATTCTTCTTTAATAAACGATCAAACAATGAGATCCATACAACATGAAAAGTGCTATTTAGCAACAATATATCAAAAGATTTAAAGGAAAACCTGTAATCCACAGTCCGTAGTGATCTCCAGCCGTCCGACATAGACGCCGACTTATCACGTGTATTCGTGTAGGCTGGGTTCTGTGCTGCTGTTCGGCCTACAGCTGACTGTTACTTCTCTTGCCTGTGACGCGACGTTTCGGGGGAAGGCACGCCCCCTTTCTCAAGCGTACCACAGCCATCATATCGCTCAGGAAGGAGATGGGTTCTGTGTCTTTGGTCCGATATGTGCATATCAACCCAAAAACAAAAGCAAAAGACTGTGAGGATGCTGGCGGCAGCTGGTATCTACAGTGAAACGAGTACTGTAGCAACATGGGCTGAAAGATTCACTCTGCCAGGAAGAAGACATTACTCCAAAAGAAACATATAAAAGTCAGATTAATGTTTTCAAATGCACACAGGAGCAAAGACCTACATTGTTGGAGACATGTCCTGTGGTCTGACAAAACTAAAACTGAACTGTTTGGCCAAAATGATCATCGTTACATTTGGAGGAAAAAGGGAGAAGCTTGGAAGCCTAAGAACACCATCCCAACTGTGAAAAATGAGGGTGGCAGCATCATGTTGTGGAATTGTTTGGCTACTGGAGGGACTGTGCACTTAACAGAATAGATGGCATCGTGAGGAAAGAAGATTAGGTGGCATTACTGAAGCAACATCTCAATACATCAGCCAGAAAGTTAAAGCTTGGGCAGAAATGGGTCTTCCAAATGAACAATGACCCAAAGCATACTGCCCAACTGGTTATGAAGGCGCTTAAGCATAACCAAGTCAATGTTTTGGAGTGGCCAACACAAAGCCCTGATCTCAATTCTAATGAAAATTTATGGGCAAAGCTGAAAAGGCAGGTGCGAGCAAGGCGACCTACAAACATGGCTCAGTTACACCGGTTGTGTCAGGAGGAATGGGCCAAAATCCCTATCAACTATTGTGAAAAGCTTGTGGAAAGATATCCAAAATGTTTTACCCAAGTTATACAGTTTAAGGGTAATGCCACCAAATACTAATGAAATATATGCAAATTTTTGACTTTGCAGAAAGTAATAAAAATGCCTGGAAAATCCTCTCTTTCATTGTTATGGCATTTAGCAAATATAAATAATTTTGATAGTCATATATGACCTAAAATGGATAAGGTTTATTCTGATGTCATGTCAGATAGTGAGAAAAAAATACATATGTGTCTTTTTATATGGTGTATGTACACCTCATATATGTTTATATATATATATATATATATATATATATATATATATATATATATATATATATATATATATATATTTAAGAAAAAACCGCAGCACAACTATGGTATAATTCAAAAAAACGAAAAACGTTTATTCCCACATGCAGCAAAAACCGACGTTTCGGCTCTCTCACAGAGCCGTTTTCACTTGAGGTGCTGCTTGTTTACTGTGGATATATATATATATATATATATATATATATATATATATATATATATATATATATATAGATAGATAGAGAGAGAGAGAGAGAGCGCAATGTGATAGAGAGACAGATACAGTATATATATATATATATTATATTTATTATAATATATATATAAAATATATATATGTTTATAATATAATATATATATATATATTTTATTTCCCTCTATACATAGATAGCTGTATGGATATATCTTTATTTCTTTCTTTCTATCTATATATACTGTTTATATATATATATATATATATATATATTTATATATATTATATATATATATATATTATATATATTTTGTTATATATTGTAAGCAACCAGCGGGGAAGGATAGTGGTTTGGAAAGGGTTTAGGGCCCAAAGTATTATTTCCCCAAATGGAAAGGGAAAGATCCAGGGATGTCAGGGGGGGCCCGATCCAGTAGGACCCCCCGGTTTTTCCACAACGGCAGAAGGGCAGAAGAAAATTTTGAAACTAGTGGGGCCCCACCAAGGAACCGGATCTTGGGGGGGGAAAAAGCAGCATTTAGAGATAGGTAACCATGGGTTACGTAGGTGTGTGTATTTTAGCATAGCTGTGTGCGTTTTTTATTGGGCTGCTTTTTTGAACGGCTTTTGCGTGGGTGGGAGGCCGTTCACCCCTGGGTTTCCAAGGTTTTAAACCGGTATCCTGGGCCCTTTTTAAAGCCTTTTCGGAAGAGACCAGGTGGGAGATTTAAACCCTGTTTGCTAAAAGGGTGTTTGGAATTTATGGTCCCCAGAGAGTGCGGGGCAGGAGAGAGGAGTCTGCTACGGCCCCCTGAAACAGCCCTTGGGGTTTTTTCCTACAAAGGAAGTCCCGGCCACACGGTGGAGTACATTTTGATTTTTTTTTTTGTTTGCGGGAAACTTTACCTTTGTTTTGCTGCTGTTTTAAAAAGGTGAAGAAACCCTGCTGAAAATAGCTTTATTTTTAATTACTGCTGTTTTTTTTGCCGGTGGAAAATAAAACCCTATATTTTTTTTGGGAAACCCTTTACCCGCTTTTTGCCTGCCTCTGTGACCGCTAGTCCCCCCCCATATGGTGGAGGTTGCTATGGGCTCGGTTGTAAGGGTAACAGCAGAATACTTTTTTTTGGGTTTTTTACGTTTTGTGAACTGTATTTTCCGGGGTGTAGGCTGCTGCATTCCTGCCAAACCCAGCCCCACACCAATGGAGGGAAATATGAAAGAACCTGGTGCGGCCAAATCCCAAACCAAGCAAGAAAAAAACCGTCTTTTGTTGGAACAGATTGCAGCCTCGGTAAATGTTTCTCCCCAAGAGGACGGAGGAGGTTTCGGCGGTGTGCAAAAGTAAAAAGGCATACAGCGGGGCATTCAAAATGAGGCCCCTGTGAGGTGGAGGCTTTTTGGGGGTGTTTGAGAGGCGGGCAAAAAGAGAGAAACTCCCGGGGCCGTCTGGAGGGGTAGTTCGGCGCCCTATTTGTTGGGGGAGCCGAAAAGGGGCCTACTTTGACCTCATAGAGAAGCAAGGACTATGACCTCCTCAAGGCAGGGGTTTTTAGGGCCAGGCTGGGAGTCTCCCTAGGGTGCGGGCTGCAGAGTCCTTGATTGGCGGTTTAAAAAGCATAAGCCCCCGCCCCGCTGTTTGACCTTCTACCCCTTGTGCGAAGGGCTTAAAACCGGAGGTGCGAGCCCGCCCCCCTTTCGTAGCCGGATCGTAAATGGCCCGGGCTACGCAATTGGATTTCCAGGGAGAGCTGCTTTGTTGGGTTCCCCCAGGGAGCCCCCAAAGACGGGGGACCGTTTTTTTTGCCCTCGTGGACCCGGTTCTCCATTTCAGAGCCCTTTCTGGGGCCAAGTTTTAAAACTTTCTCCGCCGGGACCGGGGGAACCGTGCCCGGGAAAGACAGGGTTGGGGGGGGGTCCCCCCAGAAAAAGAGGTTGGGGGGCCCAGAAAAGGTACTTTCCCCCCTTAAAAACTCCCTGGGGGGCGAGCGAATGCGCTTTTGGAAGTGCCAAATTTTGGGGCAAAATTGCGGGGAAACTGCCCCCAAGAAGGAGGGCCCATGGAGTTTTGGTGCCACCCGTGCCTCTCCTTTTTTTGCTCACCCTGCCTTAGTGCTTTCCCCCTTTGCCGGGCCCCCGGCCCCTTAAAGGAATGTCGTGTCCAGGTAAATTGGGGTCGTGTGGTGGCCTGTTGGATTCGGGGCACCCTAGTTACCCTCTTGCGGCTGCCTTCCGCAGGGACTGGTTCCCCCGGGAAAAGCGGGTGGGGGGGGTTTTGAATTCATGGGGACACGAAAGCACCCCCCAAATGGCGACAGTGACTATCGGGGACTGTTTGCGGGACTCTGAGCCATGAGGGGGGGATCAAAACAAAATTGCAAACACCCCCTAATCCTGGGAAGGGTTTTTCCCTTTCTGTTCGGGGAAAAATTTTGGGTTTCTAAACCCCCAAGGTGACGTGGGGGGGGCCGTGGTCCCCCCCCCTCATTTTCCATTTCCCCCTAGCGGGGGATGTAAAATTTGATGGGGTAGGGGTGACCCCGGGATTTTAAATTTGTTTTCCCCCCTTAGCTGTATTGGCGGAGGCGGGAAGATTTTGTCCCCCCTTGGGAGCAAAATTTTCCGGCCCTGGAGGTGTCGCGTGGCTTTGGCTGGCTCATTTGCGAGACCTCACCCAAAAAGAATGCATGGGCCCAGGAAAAGGGTTTACAAAATTGAGGTGCCGCAAGAGCCGGAAAGCGTGAAAAAAAATTTCCCAAAAATTTTTCTGTAAGTCAGATTTGCTGAAAACGGGTTGTAGAGTTTGGGGGGGAAAAATTGGGGAAACAACTGTTGGGCCTGTACCTTATGGAGGATGGTGGGGGGTTTGGCTCCCGCCCATGTGCTAGGGGGGCCCTTGGGGGCGGGGGGAAAAACGAAAAGAGCGGGTATTTTTAAACGGTTTTACGGGCCCGAGTGTCCCAAGAGATTGCCAATTTCGTAATTCCTGCCCATGTCCCAAACAACCCGCTCCTATGCCCCTTTTTCGGACCCCGTTTAGTTCCCCCCCCCATTATCGAAGTGCCCTTCGAACAAAATCGCTTTGGACCCGTGGGGGAAATTAGTCAAGTCGGCCCGGGGGCCCACCAAAACTTATTATTTCATTTTAGACTACGTCCGGGAAATCCAGGGGCCCTTTTCCCCTAAGAAATTGTCCTAAAAAGGTGCATTCCCCCGAGATTTAAAGCGGGTTTCTTCTCTGGGAACGGGTTTGCAAAGGAAATCCTAACGGACCGGGGGACACCCTTCATGTCTAGGGTAATAAAGGACCTGTGTAGACTACTGCACTTTAAAAAAACGGGAGGACCTGGGTATATCATCCTCAAACGGGGGGGTTGGGTCGGAGATTTAATTTAAAAACCCCGAAGGGGATGTGGATGGTGGTAGAAAAAAGGGTGGGAGGGACTGGGATTGTCTATGCCTACCTTCTATTTCCATCAGAGAGGTTCCTCAATTTTTTTCCCCCCCCTTCCCCCCACGGGGTTTTCCCCGTTTTGGGAATTTTTGTATGGGAGACAACCCCGGGGTATGCTGGGGCATCGCCCCAAAGGGGACAGGGAGAGTGAGGCTACCCCTACAAAAATGTTGGGAGGAAACGGGGCTCAGATGCAGGACCGCCTCGGCCGGATAATGCCCCTTGTGAAGGGCCCCCTAAAGGGGGGAACAGGAGTCACAGAGCCGGGGATACCAAAAGGGCCCCTAGGGTTAGGGAGTTTAACCCCGGGGATGCGTATTGGTTTGGTTCCCCGGTGGAGAGTAAATTCTTTGGGGGAAAAAGGGAGGGACCTTATTTAAGTGGGTAGAGAGAGTTGGGGGGTTTAAAAATTAAAAAAATCAGCCAGGGAAGAGAAAAACCCTTTTTAACTATACCCCATAAATTTTTAATAAAGCCCTGGGAGGATTGAGAGGCCCCCAGTAGTGTCCCCGAAGCCCAAATGGAAGCACGTCAGATATTAAAAAGGTTTTTATAGGGGACGCCCTGTCCAAAAAATTTAAAGACCCGGAACTGGGGGTTGTACAGCGAAAAAGGGGCATCTTCCTGACCTTTCCCGGCACTTCAGATGTGGTACAGCATGAGATATGTACAGGGCCCCGGGTAAAAGTTCATGTCAAACCCCACCCCAAACCCAGTTGTCGGAGAAGGGGTCTTGAGGGAAATTTTGGCGAAAGTTGGGCCCGGGGGTCATTGAAGAGTCCAAAAGCGGGTGGGGCTAGGGCCCCCTTGTTTGGGTGCTAAGCCAAATGGGGGTTTTGGGGCTTCTGCAACGATTTCCCCTGACTCAATTTAGGTATCTAAGTGGGATTTCCCATCCGATTCCCCGGGGGGTGAAAATGATTGGAGATGGGGGGAGCCAGGGGACATAACAACACTGGGCCCCTTTCGAAAAAGGGTTTCTGGCAGGGGTTCCCCTGTCAGAAGAGGCCAAAGGAAAACTGCCTTCTCCACTCCGGAGGGGTTTTTCCACTTTCACCCCGGATGCCTTTCGGGTTACAGGGGGCCCAGTACATTTCAGAGGGCAATGGATAAGGGTTCCAAAAAACCCTACCAGGTACGGGATCTTTCCTATTTAGACAATAAATTTTCTTTTTTTTGTAGGACTGGGGTCCCCTCCAGAAGGTACAGGCAGTTTTCAACTCCCCTTTAGGGGGAAACTGGGTTTTCGGCTAACCCTGAAAAATGCGCCCTTGGGCTGGAAAAAGCCCGATACTTGGGGTTTTTTGGGGTAGGGGGACAAATAAGACCCCAAATAAATAAAGGGAGAGGCCCAATTTTAGAGGTGGCCACAAAAACCCCTTTCAAAAAAAAAAGGTGAGAGCGTTCCGGGGATTGTCGGCTTTCTATGAGGTTTTTGGGGGCCCAAAATTCGCTTCAGTTGCAAACCCCCCTGAAACCCACCTAACCCAAAAAGGGGGAAGGGGTGATGGTTTAAATGGTCTGAGGAGGGAGAGAAACATTTCAGGCCCCTGAAAAAAAACCCCCTGTAGGGCCAAAACCGATTAGTGGCACCCCGACTTCACTAAGGAAATTTGTTTTTTCCCGACAGACGCCTCAGAGGGGGGGGTTGGGTGCGTCATGTAACAGGAGGTGAAAAGGTGAGGAGCACCCCGTTAAAATACTTGGTAGGAAGCTCCGTCCTGTGGAAAAAAAATATTCCATAGTAGAAAGGAAAGTCTGGGGGATTAAAATGGGTTGGGAGTCCTTTGTATTATCTAGGGTAGAAAAATTTAGGTTGGTGCAGTTTATGCCCCCCTTTTCAGTGGGGTGTACCGAAATAAAAGGGAAAAAAATGCCAGAGTGACAAAATGGGTTTCCCGGGGCCTTTAAAAATTTCAAATTTGTGGTAGAACACAGGGCTGGGAAAAAAGCATATTTAAAAGCTGAAAGCCTTTTCAAGGTCCACTGTCTGGGCAGTTCAAATGCCCGTCCCCTGGCCTTGGGGCGAGGGGGGGGTTTTGTAAGCAACCAGCAGTAAAGTTGTGGGGAAGGTATGTCCCCAGTATATGCCCCGCAAATGGTATGGGAAATTCCGGGGTTTTCAGGGAGGCCGATCCCAGTGGACAGCCGGTTTTCCACAAAAGGGAGAATGGCGCAAGAGAAACTGCATAGTGGGGCCCACCAAGGAACCGGATTTGGTGGGGGAAAAAAAAAGGGAGTTGAGTTTGGTTTTTTAGGTTACGTAGGGTGTGTTTTTTTGCATAGCTGCTGGGAAACTTTTTGGGGTGTTTTTCTTTAACGGCGTAGCGGGGGGTGGGAAAGGCCCTTCACCCCTCCCTTTTCCCGGCTTTTTTCCCGGGACCTTTGGCCTTTTTAAAACCTGTGCAGGAAGAGACCGGTGAGAGAGTTTAAAATGATGCCCCATGGAGTGTTTGGGGAAATATGGTCTCCAGAGAGTGCTTTTGGGAGGAGAGAGGGGTCTGCTTCGGACCCCGGAAAAAAGACCCCGTGGGGTCTCCTACAAGGAAGTAAAATGCCCACGGTGGGGTAAGGTTTATTTGTTTTTTTTGATTTCGGGGGTTTACCCCTTTTTTTTGCTCGTGTTATTTGGCTGAAATAAGCCTTTCTGCAAAGGGCTTTTTGTTATTTCTGCTGTTTGTTTTGCCCGGGGGAAAATAAAACCCTTTATTTTTGTTGCAACCTACCCCCTTGTGCCCGCCTCTGTGACCGCTTGTCCCCACAATATTTAAAATATTTATTTTTATATTTATTACTTACTTTTGTTTTTGACAGTTTAACCCAAAAGCTGTTGGGTTTTTGGTGGACAAAAAAACCAAAGGGGGGTTGTGGAACAACTAGTGGTGACACAGCCCTATTGGTCTAGTGGTCTTAGATCTCGGGGAAAAAAGCATTTATTTGGTGGTCCCCTTGGGGTGGAAAAACCTCCAAAGGTTTTTCGACCCCGGGGTTCATATGAAAAAAATTTGGGTACTATGAGTTCTTCCTGAGTTTTCAGCTTAAAAGTTTTTTATTTCCCCCCTTTTTACTGGAGACCCCCGGCCATTTCCCCCTAAAAAGGGGATGTTTAGGGACGAATGTTTTGTAGTGGGCCTGTTAGCTAAGTCTGCTTTGGGCACTCAATATATTTTGGTGGTGTTAGATTATGCCACACATTATCCTGAGGCTGTTCCTTTTCAGAAAACCTCTTCAAAAGTTTTTGCTAAGGAGCTGTTTTATATGTCTCCCATACTGGCATAACAAAAGAGATCCTTTCAAATAGAACCCGTTTCAAAGATCCTATTGACTAATGTAAATGAATATATAACATTTTAAGCTTTTTCATACATCAGTATATCACTGGTATATGATCAGTAAAAGGTTTAATAAGAGATTAAAGAGCATGTTAAAGAGGGAGGTTAGTAAGAATGAGAAGGACTGGGACTGGCTTTTGTCTTATTTAATGTTTTTTTTTTGCAAATGTAAGACAGAATTGTTGCCAATCATCAATGAAGACCTACAGCAGGCACAGAAAGTTCAAAGCTGGGTATATAATAAGTCGGCCATGGTTAGGTGCTGTAACCCGGTTGATTGGGGCATTACGGCGCGAATAAATGACACGTCAATTATCTCCCCTCGCATACAATACGATCGTATTGTACGCCCGGGGAAAGGAAGCGTAATCCATAGCTCTCTATGAGAATTGTGGATTACCGTAATGATCGGGGCGTATTTCGCTCATATTAGAGCGCAGTACACTCGCAATACGTGGCGAAATGCGCCTCAAAATAAGCAGTGTGAACTTACCTTTAGTGTAGATACCTACAGTAGAAATCAATTTCCTAGGCAAAGTGCCCTATGAAGCTATTGAAAAGTTTGGAGATGTGAATTATAAAGTATACCAGTCTGGTAAGTGAAAGACAGAGAAGTTTTACCACATTAACTTAAATAATCCATGGAAAGATACAGAGAGAGTTTGTTGTGAGTACTCACCATAATGTCTCTACAGAGTTGTATGTGTCTGTCTCCCTGACGAAGTTCCAGAAACAAGAGACCTTGAAATTCGTTCAAAAAAATATGAATGTATTTTCAGAATTACCAGCTCATACTAATATCATACAACTTGACATTGTGACCAAGCCAGAGGTAAAGGTCCATTTGAAACCTTACCAGGTCCCATAAGCTTGTAGATTGTCTATATCTGAGGAGGTCAAGAAAATGTTGGGCCTCAGGGTGATTGAGGAGTCAAAAAGCGAATGGTCAAGCCCTATTGTGCTGATACCAAAACTGGATGTCTCTTTGTACTTCTGTAATGACATATGAAAACTAAATGAAGTGTCAAAGTTGAATGCACACCCAAATGCTAACAATTGATAAGTTAACTGAAAGACTTGGTCATGCCAGGTACTTCTCAACCCTGGAACTAATTAAGGGGTACTGGCAGGTTCTCCTTACAGAAAAGGCCAAAGAAAAGACGGTCTTTGCTACCTCAGACGGACTTTTCTAGTATGTCTGTTTACCTTTCAGATTGTATGGAGCTACAGCAACCTTTCAAAGATTGATGAACATCATCCTCAAATCCTATCCTCAGTATGCTTCTGTGTATCTGGATGATATCATCATCTTTAGTAAATAATGTGACGGACATTTATCTAAGATATAAGCAGTGCTTAGTTCTCTTAGACATGTGGGGCTAACAGCAAACCCTAAAAAGTTTGGTTTTGGCCTGGAGGAAGCACAGTACCTGGGCCAAAAAATAGGTAGAAGTGTTAGAAAACCTCAGTTTAATAAAGTTGAAGCTATTCAAAACTGGCCACAACCCACAACAAAAAAGCAGGTGTGATCTTTTTTAGGTATTGTGGGTTACTATCTGAGGTTCATTCCGAATTTTGCCAGTATAGCAGAACCCCTAAAAGATCTGACCAGGCACATTAAGTCAGTTATGGTTAAGTGGAATCCAGAGGTGGAAAAGGCATTCCAAGAATTAAAATGGGCCTTCTACAGACCTCCACTGTTGATCATGCCTAATTTAACACCTATCTTTCCCCTAGAATACTTGGTGGCTGGCCTCAGAGAATTAAGCCAACAGTTTGTCTGTCAGTGACCCTAGGTAGCTGACCCTTAGAGCTGATCACTGCTCAAAGCAGTTAATTACAGGCTGACTTTTAATGAAGTGGCCAAAGTGATGAGAGGGAGACCCCTCCCACGTTCCAGGAAATGCTGGTGTCAGGCACCATAAAGGCTGGGCCTGCAGGCCTGTGTGGTCTCTGGTGGAACTCTGCATCTAAGAGGAAAGTCGTACTGTGAGTAACAGACAGTGTCTATGTTAGGGTGTGTTCACATGGCACTAAGAAAATGCCGGTTGCATTTTCCAACCGGTATTTTTCCGAAAATCGGGCGGAAGAATGAACATGTTCTAAGTTTTTCATTGTCGATGGTGTAAAAAACTGTCTGGCAGAAAATTCATGGAGTGTGAACTACTGCACAAATTTTCTATTGAAGTCTATGGGAATGGTTGACAGTTGTTTTACAGACGGTTTTCAAATCCAAAAAACATCTGTAAATCCGACTGCGCCTCACATAAAGGGGCGTGCAATGGGCGCGGGGTGGGCGTTCCAGGCCGGGAACGCGGCGGCGCTCGAAAACTCCGAGGGCTGTACGATCGCGGGTCGGGAAAAGTGCGGCGCATTGAGTGCTGCCAGCCCCGACGGGGCAGACTGTTGATTTGGTCTAAATGACGCGGGGGCGAAGTGAAGCGAAAGGGAACATGAGAGGAAAAATATGAAGATCGAAAGGAAAAACCCGGCCCTTTCGGCCGTGCGAATGGGTAGTTAAAAAAAAATCCCCTTTATAAAGGTGTAAACATTACAGAAAAAGAGCCAAACCTTATTTAATAAAAAAAAAAAAAAATCACTTTCCAAAATCTGAACGGGCAACAAGAAATTTTGGATCGGGGAAAAATTTGGGGGAAATTTCATGATTTCAAATTCTGTAAGGTTCTCTTTGGGTGGCAAAAAACCAAATCAAATAGGACGCAGGGCCATTAAAACCATGGAGAAGTATTGCCAAACAAATTAAAGGCGGGATATTTCAAAATACAGTAAAAAGGGGCAGAAAAAAGGCTGATTGGTTGAGTTTCGGGGGTTGGCATCTTGTACAATCAAAGGGGAGGGACGGGGGCTCATAAAAACCATGGAGAAATTTTTGCCAATCAAAATCAAAGGCGGGACAGTTCAAAATACATAAAAATGCAAAAAGGCTGATTGGTTGAGCTAGGGGGGCTTGGCTATCTGGCCCAATCAGATGCAGTTTTGTCCCTTTGTAGTTAGGCCAGATTGGGGCAATAAAATCCGGCTCTCAGCCCCGTGGGCATGGAGTATGTTTAAAAAAAATATTTTTAAAAGGAAAATATACCCAAAAAAGACTGAAACCTTCTAAAACATAAATCATCAAACCCTAACAATGGTTTGTCCCCGAGCCCGGCCTAAAACAGGAATTGCGATAGAGGATTCCGGAAAAACAGTAATTCAAATTTTTAAAGCTTTCTAAATTTGGTCGCAAAAACCCCACCAATCAGAATGAGCGAAGGGACCCATTATGACCTATGGAGAAAATGGCCCAATAAAATTCAAAGGGGGGGGAAGTTAAAAAATACAGAAAAAGGCAGAAATGACTGATTGGGTTGGCTAGCGGGGCTTGGTATCTGGCCAATAGAGCGCGAGTTTCTGTCCCATTATAGTTATAGAAGATGGGGCAATGAATTCTCAGCCTCAGGCTTGGGCATGCAGTATGATATAAAAAAATCTTTTTAAAATTATTTTAAAAAATATTTCTAAAAAGAGCTGAAACCTTTATAAAAAAATCAATCAAACCCCCTAACAATGCTTTTGTCCCCAGACCGGCGCTAATCAGGAATTTATATAAGGTTCCCCGGGAAAAACAGTAAATTCAATTTTTTAACCCGGTCGGCAAAACCCCAAATCGGGAGCCAAACCATTTTAAACATAGGAGAAGTTTTGCCAACAAATGAAAAAAATTCTTTACAGAAA
Organism: Phyllomedusa bahiana; assembly: GCA_025379985.1. Taxonomy (NCBI): domain Eukaryota; kingdom Metazoa; phylum Chordata; class Amphibia; order Anura; family Hylidae; genus Phyllomedusa; species Phyllomedusa bahiana. The sequence goes on from JAODAL010015057.1 coordinate 12,904, forward strand.
AAACCAAAAAACATTTTTTCCCAAAAAATTAATCCACATTTTATTAATGCCTTTTAAGGGAAAAGAATCATAAAGGCGCCCTAAAATTATTACTTCTTTGGGAAAATTTAGTTTATTGGTTTGGGGGAAAAGGGGGGCTGCCTTTCCCAACAGGGCTGAGAACCTTTCATAGAGTTCTTGGGGAAAAGAAAATGCGAGCAGCTCTTTTGGTTTGGCTTTTTTTAAAAGAGGCGGGTTATTTGGCCCAACGGGAGGTGAGCGAGCTCCCATGAGTTTTCTAATGCAATCTGTAATAAAAAAGTAGTGCCCCAAAAAAAAGATAAAATTCTCGAAGTTGGAGCGATGGTTAAAAATGACATTTAAAAGGGGGTAACGAAAAAAAAAATATAATTCAAAAAATTCATTTTTATTTCTTTATTTTTTGTTCCCCATATTTTGATTTTGGCTAACGAAAAAAAAAAGAAATAAAAAAATTTGATTTTTGAATTTAAAATTTTTTTTTTTTTCGTTACCCCCATTTATTTTTCAGAGCTCGTCTGCATTTCTTTTTCCCCTAGAACTCTAGGAAGGGCTCAGCCCCTGATTTGGGTAAGCGGACGAGCCCTTTCCACCACTAATCACAGTACTAGAATATTTCCCATAGGGCAGAATAATTTTTGGCGCCCCTTCTTCGGCCCTTTTTTTCTCAAATTTAAAATAGACGCACACATATGATTGGTGGATTATACTGCCCCCCTGGGCTCAACCCAAAAAGCTCTTTTCTGGCTTTTTTGCGATTTTGAAACTGTCCCCCTTTTCATTTGATTGGTCAATACTTCTCCTTTGGTTATAATTAGTTTGAGCGATTTTTTCGACAAAGTTGAAAAAGGGGAAGGTTTTAGGTGAGAAATTTCCCGATCATGCGTAATTAAGGTTAAAATCGTGATCATCTATTAAATCGCGCCTTTTTTTGGCGCTTCCTTTAATTTTGGCGGCCAGCAAAACAGATTTCAGAATAGGCGGGTGAGATGTGTGTGCGACGTCATGTGGGATGTGTTGGTTTCGATTGGCTGGAAAAATCCGGGCCTCTTTTACATAGAACACGTTTTCCCGTTAAACCTTTTTTTTCTCTCGGTCCATAGGATAGGACCCGCGCTCTGCCCGTGGCCAAAAGTCAGCAAAATTTTGTCTTTTCTGCACAGAGAACCTTCTATTAGCTGTGATCCCTTCCCAAATTTTGTTAGATTGAGATTTGAAGATTTTTTTGTAGTTGCTAAGGAAATTTTAAAACCATCTCCCCTGTAAATTCCGGCGGGGGGAGTGGGGGGGGGCGCCCCCCGGGGCGAACACAGACAAGCTCTATCTATAAAAACACTGGATAAAGTTCACTAAGACTTAGTGTAACATTGTAGTGGAATTCTTTATTATTAACAGTTGCTTTGAAAAATTTCCTGGATATTGGGGAGCCTGAATTATTTTGGATAAAACACATTTCTAAAATGAGGCCTTTTTTTTAGGGGAAAACTCCACTTTTATTATCAGTATAAAATTTCAGATAGGATTATTTTCAAATTTTCCCCCTTCACCCGTGACTGTTTTATTCCACCTTGCAGTTAAAATTTCAATCCAGCAATCTTGTAGTCAGCCACAGTGTTGTTGCAAAAATACCGTGTATCGACAAAACAGCACAGTTACTTATCTTTTTTTAACTTTTCGGCACCCCAGGCTTGTTCATTGACGCAGCATCTACGTAATCTTAAAACACAAATTCTATAGTCACCACAATGAATTGAAAGGGTGCGAAAAAATATCGTTATTATCTCAAAACATAAACATTACGTGTTTTTTTACTTTTGCAACACCCCAGCATGTTCATATAGACGCAGCCTTCCTATGTAAATCTTAAAACAGCAATCATCATATTAACCACAGGTGAAATGAACAGGGCAAAAAAATATCGTTTATTATTACCAACACATAACATTACGTGTTTTAGACTTTTGCACACCCACATTGTTCATCTGACGCAGCATCAACTAAATCGATAAAACACAATTCATATTCACCACATGAATTGAAAGGTGCAAAAAATTCCATTTATCATATCAAAAACATAACAAATACGTGTTATTTGAACTCTTGCACACCCAGCCATTGTTTCTGACGCAGCATCTACGTATATCTTAAAACATCAATTCTATAAAGTCACCACAGTAATTGTGATAAGGCAAAAAATACCGTATCATACGAAAACATAAGCACATACGTTTTTTTACTATTTGCGCACCCAGCTTTGTTCATTGACTCAGCATCCACGTAAATCTTAAAACAGCAATTCCTATAGTCACACAGGTGAATTGAAAGGTGCAAAAAATAACTGTGTATTATACGAAAACATAACAGACTCCAGACAAACAGACTCCTTTTCTTTCCCGGCACTATTTAATCTGGGGACAGACAGGTTAATGTCATATATACAGTGCTGATCCCGACAGTAATCAATGTCCAGATGAAACTAAATGTGGTTTGAAAGACTCCTTTTTTGCGGCACTTTTAAATCTGGGGGTCAATGCAGGTTTGGCCATGCCGTTCCAGGACAGGATATTCAATGTCCATTCAAGTAACATAAGGTTTCCAAATCATACTGCCTTCTGCACTTTTTTAATTGTGGGTGAAAGCAGATTAGGGTCAGGCTGTGGTACAACAAAAAGGATAGTGAATGGTCTGTGACTTTATTCATGTACATTTTAAAACCTAATGTTTTGCCTAAGATGTAGCACGTATCCCTTTGACTGTTTTGGATGTTAATTTCAGCTTCTCCTCAGCCTTGTTTGGGTGTAATAATGAAGGAGTTTTGCTCTCGCCAACAGACTTTAATGGTCATCGCATAATCGAAACGCTCACTATCGGAAAAACCATAACGTTAGCGCCGACTATCGACTATCGATCGATTCTCGATAGCCAACGCAATACTCAACACTAGTTATAATGGGTCACTGTCGCTCCTATTCCTGATTGTGCTGTTTCTGCCGACCAATTAAGAGCTAAAGAATATGAATTAACAGTTGTATTCCCGGCAATTCTCTATATCACAAATCCTGATGTAGCCTCGGTTTCGGCGACAAACGCATTGTTAGGGATTTGATTGATTTATGTTTATAGAAGGTTTCAGCTCTTTTTCAGATAATTTCATTGCCCCGATCTGTCCATAGACTATAATGGGACAAGTAGCTCGCGCTTTGATTGACCGGGGATAAGCCACGCCCCCGCTAGCACACCAAGATCACTCTTTTCAGCATTTTTTTTTCTTCTATTTTGAACATCCCGCCTTTTAAATTGATGGTGAATATTTCTCCTTAGTTATAATGTGTCCCTGTCGCACCTATTCTGATTGGCCATGCCAACCCGCGCTGAGTCAACCAATGAACTCTTTTCCTGCTTTTTTTTACTGTATTTTGAACTATCCCCCTTTGATTTTGATTGGTCCATACTCTCCATATGTTTAATGGGTAACTGGTCGCTCCATTCTGATTGGCTTTTCTGCGACCAATGATAAGAGTTTACAGGATTGAATTACTGTATTTCCCGCAATTTTTCAATATCCAAATTCCTGAGTACGCCGTTTAGATTTTTGGCAAGTGATTTTATTTATGTATTTTTTTAGTAGTTTGAGCTCTTTTTCAAAAATGTTTTACGCCTTTATATAGCGATTTTTTTAATTCATGCCTCCATGCCGCACAGACATTCTTTAATGATTTTCCTCGCTGTTATCTGCCTGTCTCAATCGGAATACTGTTAGGCGTAGTCCCGCACTTTGCTAAGTCCCGCACTGCCGCCCACACACTGCGAGGCGCATTGATCATTTCCCCGCATGTAAATATCGAACTCCACTGACGGCGAATATATGCGCAGTTACCCGCACATCCGCCCCACAACACTTGCAAGGCGCCTGACTTTACACGGCATCATAATCGCACAACGGCGGCGCGAATCTTAGGCATAATCCTGCACTGCGCCTAAGTCCCGCACTGCGCCCCACACACCTGACGAGGCGCGCGACTTTACCATGGTAATGTAATAGCGCACCCGCCACCGACATAAATTCAGGCGCAACTTCGCATGAAAACTGGCGGAAACATGCGCTCCGACGTGGAGAGATTCATACATGCCGCCCTTTGTTTCTGTGTTTTTGTATTCATTTGCCAGATAAACCCAAGCACCACCTGGGCTTTGGACCTTTATGCCTTGTGTTAGTCTCTGTGAAAGCCCGGGTAGCCTAAATGATCCTGACGCTAATCCCTACAATATATATGTATATTTTGTGGTGTGAAAAAGTATTTACCTCCTTCCTGATTTCTTAATTTTTTTATGTTTGTCACACGTTTTCAGATCACCAAACAAATTTAAATATTAGACAAACATAACACAAGTGAACACAAAATGCATTTTTTAAATGAAGGTCTTTATTATTTAGGGAAAAAGTAACCATAGAACCAGAAAAACACTTGCTCCTAATACCTGGTTGGGCCACTCTTGGCCACAACAACTGCAATCAAGCATTTGCGATAACTGCCAATGAATCTTTTACAACGTTGTGGAAGAATTTTGGCCCACTCATCGTTCATAATTGTGGGAATCACCGATAATGGAGGGTTTTCCGAGCATCGAACCACTCTTTAAGTCCATGCCACAGCATCGTCAATTCGATTATTGGTCATGACTTTTGACTAAGCCATAGTCAAAGTCTTAATTTTTTTTTTCTTAAGCCATTCAGAGGTGGGACTTGCTGGTATGGTTTGGATCATTGTCCTGCTGCATAACCTAAGTGTGCTTCAGTATGAAGTCATAAAGAGAGGGTCTGCCATTCTCCTTCAGGATTTTTGACAGTAGAATTTATGGTTCCATTTATCACAGCAATCGTTCCAGTCCTGAAGCAGCAAACATACCCAGACCATCACACTACCACCACCATGTTTTACTGTTGTTATGATGTTCCTTTTCTAAAATGCTGTGTTACTTATCCCGCAGGTTTATTGGAACTTACACCTTCCAAAAAGTTATACCTGTCACTTCAGTATACATAATCTTCTCCTAAAAGTCTTGAGGATAATCAAGATGTTTTCTGAAAAAACTGAGACAAGCCTTTATGTTCTTTTTGATCAACAGTGGTTTTCATCTTGGAAAAGTCTCTTTCTTATGGTGGAGTCATGAACACTAAACTTAACTGAAGCAAGTAAGGCCTGCAGTTCTTTAGATGTTGTTGTGGGGTGTTTTAAGACCTCTTGGACGAGTCATTTCTGCGCTCTTGGGGTAATTTTGGATAGCCGGTTCATCACAGTTCCCATCGCAATTTATATCCAAAGGTTAATTAAACGTATTTGTGCTTTTATATTCAGCAAAATACACAGTGTTATTAAACGCCACATATGAGTTAATTTTTCCTGGTCATTTCTGGATCGCAATTTATATTCAAGGGTTAATTAAGCGTGTTTGTGCTTTTATTCAGTAAAATACCACTGTTTTTAAAGCCCCAACGCTAAAATTTGTATCCTGGAGATATCAGGAGTGCATTTTAAATCAAGGGATAATTAAGCGATGTTTGTGCTTATTATACTCAGTAACATACACAGTGTTTTTACAATATCAAATACTAGTCATTTATTCTGGTCATTTCTAGAGCGCATTTTATTCAAGGGTAATTAAGCTCATTTGTCTTTATATTCATTAAAAATACACTTTGTTTTTAACGCCCCATGCTAAGTAAATTTTTCCTTATCATTTCTGCCGCGCAATTTATATTCAAATTAATTAAGCGGTTTGTTGCTTTTATATTCAGTAAAATAAACATGTTTTTTAAACAGCCCCATACAAGAAATTTTCCTGACTTCCTGGCACCGCAATTTATATTCAAGCTTCATTAACCGAGATTGGTGCTTTATATACAGTAAAATACACCTTTTTTTAAACAGCACTACTAGTAAATTTTTCCTGGTGATCTTCTGGATGCAATTTAAGATTAGAAGGTTAAATAAGCATGGTTTTGTGCTTTTATATGAGATAAATATACAGTTTATTTCTATCCCCATACAAGTAAAATTTCTTCCTGTCATTTCCTGGAGGCACAATAAATATCCAATGGTAACCCAGCCAGTTAGCGCAAGTCAAATGCAGGTTGTCTTTATCATTATACAGATATCTTCATCAAACATTGTCCTGTACATTTTAGAACAACTAGAAACAAAAAGCATTTCAGACAGAGAGTGGCCGCTCATCACATGCATGCATGGCACAAACAATTCCTGGAGCAGGCACAGTCGCAGCATAGTAAGGAAAACTCGCAGCAGGGGGTCACTCGGTGAGGCCAGAACTGCCTTGTCATCATGTGGCCCGTGTGTTTGACCATCAACCCAAGGATCTTGATTGTTGAACTTAGTCATCAACCTCATCCCAGATGACAACTGACTACCCAGCCAAGGAGTCTGTGGGTACGTCAACACAATCCTTATTTGCATGGCCCGGGAACACTGAGCGTCTCCACCTGTCCACAACCTCCCCTTTGTCCCGTTCGTTCCACATGCCAGACAACTATGTATGTGGTCCTGGTCTCACCGCCACTATACACGAGGATAACAAATTTGAAGACAGTCAGCACTACTTGGCAGCGAAGAAGTGGGGCCCGACATCCCCTGCTTCTTGCAGGAGCGGCACAACTATGGATGTGGAGAGTCACATGGGAGTTCATTGTGAGGGGTCACCTCCATACCAAAGACCGTTTGAGGAGGACACAGGCAGATCCAACAATAATTGATGAAGATGTAGCCGACCGCACCTTGAGTTGGGTGAAGCAAAGGCTTCATCAACGTCCGGAGAAAAGTGCGTCAGCTTGCGCGTCAGGTAGGGTTGCAGCCAGCAAGATCGTGAGTGTGGCAGTGGAGTCAGCAGGGTAGCACAGTGCAAGTCGGTAGCCAAAAACACCAAGGGGTAACGACCCTCTTCGCAAGTCCAAGAAAGTAGTGGCATAGTCCTCATCGAGCAGCGGTGTATTAGTTCACTCAGTTGTAAGCGTTGGCGGCAAAACCACCTTCACTGGTGTGGAAGTGTTTTATTGCTAGACAGCCGAAGAGCCGAACACGGTATATGAAATCCTTTGGGCAGAAAGTGAAGCGTGGCCAGGAGTATACCTGGCACCATGGCCCTGTATCAACACATGCAGCGTCCACCATCCTTGGTTGGAAACTGAGCACAGTATGTTGTGGTCAACCTGCCACCCATAGCAACACAAAGAGCAGCGCCCAGTGGCATGCAAGGCCATTGCAGTCACTAATGATTCACCACCGTCTGCAAAGGATCGGTTTCTCTTTGCCATCATCCTCCCGGTCCAGATGCCTCCTGCACCTCCTCATCATTGGCTCCACATCATTCAAAATCGAGCATATGCAAGATACAACTGTATGCTTCCAACCCATCTAAGTGTGCAGAACTGACCGTGCTCCTGCCAAATTTTTGGTCACTTCATCCCGCCTTTCCAAGAGTGGACTCTGCAGCGTTCAAGTACTAACTGCTCTGCGCCGATGCCGAGGTGAGACCCCAAGCCGTACCAGGCAAGTCACCAGACCCTTCCACCAAATACAAACAGAAGGTGGGCCAGTCCTTGAGCCTATCGGTTTTCTTCCAATGTGCACGCAGCACGGTGTGGAGCTGTAACCATGGATAGGGCCAGAACATGTCCTTTTTCGGCCCACTGGTGAATGTGTTATTCCTGCCCAGCCACACCAACAACCTTGGACAGAAGGGCGCTTTCTGCTCTCCAACGTTGTCAAACTGCTGCCGCCTCCTCCTCCACCACCACCATCTCACAGCCTCCACAGGTGCTGCTCCATCATACCACATGTGCAGGCACCAAGCGTGTCACGCAGTTTTCTACACCTGCTGCCTCGGCAACGAAGTCACACAGGGAGAATTGCTCCGCGTCATGCAGCAGAGAAATCATGTGTGGCCCGCGCACATGGAAATCGGAACCATGGTGATGGACAATTGAAGGAAAAGGTGTCTTCGCAGCACGATGAGGGATGGTCATGCCCCAGCATGCGCCCGTTTTCATCTGTTGATGAAAAGGTTCCTGAATTCTCCACCGATCTTCAGAACACTCTGAAAAATGACCAGAAAACTGTGCATGCACTTCATCCATTCCTACAAAGCCAGGCACACCCTCCTCGAGTTGCAGCGGTAGAACGACCTCCCCCAACACACGCTGATATGCGAAGTTTCCACCCGTTGGAATTTTAGCCTGCACATGTTAGACCGACTGTATGAACAGAGAAAGGCCATTAACGATTTTTTGATGATCCAGGCGGACAGGAGTACTCCCCTGTGTAACTTCTATGTCAGCTAGTGGCAGTCATGCGTGACACCTGCCATTTGCTGAGGCCGTTTGAGGAGGTGACGTTATTTGTCAGTCACCAGGACTACGGGATGAATAAGGTCATTCCACTGTTTCATGTCCTGGAACAGATGTTGAAAAATCTGTCTGGGCAGGGGACTGGAGACATGGTGACTACATCTCGCGGCCACATGAGTCCGGTAGGAACTGTACAGTACTGGAGGAGGAGGAGGACATTGGAGCACAAGCATTGTCTGGTGAAATGAGTGTTTTTTCTACCAAGGTGACAGGAGAGGAGGAGCAGGAGCAGCCGGAGGAGGTAGATGGAGATGAGGAAGATGAGGCCGATGACCCCCAAGCACCGTGACAGTATACAGTGGAGATAGAGGCAGGGAGTCCGTCAGAGTCACTTGCGCACATGGTCCGCAGGATGCACGATTTGCTGGTTAGTGACAGCCGAATAGTCACCATCAGGCACAGGGATGACTTCTGGCTCTCCACTCTCTTGGACACTCGCTACCGGTCCAAAATGAGAGCCTTTTTTCCAGCTGCTGAGAGGGAAGACAAACTCAAATACTATAGAGAAATCCTCTGTAGTCAGTTGGCCGCTGCCTATGTGCAGCATGGTCCATCCTCTGACAGGTCTGACCGGGGGGTTCCTCAGCGCTCATGTACCACTGAAACGGCTACTGTGGGAAGGTGTGGGGGTAGGAGCAGTACCAGCTCCATCAGCAGCAACCTAAGTCTCGAGTCGCTGATGAGCAACTTCCTTCACCCGCCTAGTGAGCAGGGCACTCACCAGCAGCAGCAGGACCTAGAGCAGACCCTGAACCAACAGGTGGTGGCCTACTTGGACAGCACTCTGCCACCCCAGTTAGAAGATACGCTGGACTACTGGGCAGCCAAACTGGATGTGTGGCCGCAACTTGCCGAGTTTGCAGTGGAGAAGCTGTCCTGCCCGGCCTGTAGTTTGGCATCAGAGCGGGTGTTCAGTGCTGCGGGGGCCATCGTTACCCCAAGGAGAATCCGCTTGTCCACCGGAAATGTGGAACGACTAATCTTTGTCAAGATGAATCAGGCGTGGATCGGCCAGGATCAGATTACATCAGCCATGATGCCTCACCAAAACTTTGAGAAATGAGTTTGGATTCAAACTAGCTGCCTCAGCCACTATTCTGACACCACCACCCGCCTGATGCCACACATCTGCTGCCAGTTTCTAAATCTGCCTACCACCATCTTTACGAGGGACTGGTATTGTCACCTCCACACTGTGTTATTGTGCCACTCTCTGACATCATGCTGCTGCTGCTGTTGTTGCTGCTGCCGTAACCTCCACACTCTGTCATTAGTGCCACTCTGTGGCCTACTCCTGTTTGTGCCACCTCCACACTCTGTCAATGTGCCACTCTCTGACCTCATGCTGCTGCTGATGTTGATGACGTCACCTCCACACTGGCTCATTGTGCAACTCTCTGACCTCATGCTGCTGCTGCTGTTGATACCGTCAACTCCACACTGTGTCATTGTGCCACTCTCTGAACTCATGCTGCTGCTGTGGCTGCTGCCGTGACCTCCACACTCTGTCATTGTGCCACTCTCTGACCTCATGCTGCTGCTGCTATTCATGCCGTCACCTCCACACTGTGTCATTGTGCCACTGTCTGACCTCATGCTGCTGCTGTGACCTCCACACTTTGTCATTGTACCCCTCTGTGGTCTACTCCTGTTCTTGCCACCTCCAGAATGTCATTGTGTCACTGTATGACATCATGCTGCTGCTGTGGCTGCTGCCATGACCTCCACACTCTGTCATTGTGCCACTCTGTGGCCTACTCCTGTTCTTGCCACCTCCAGAATGTCAATGTGCCACTGTATGACCTCATGCTGCTGCTGTGGCTGCTGCCGTGACCTTCACACTCTGTCATCCATCCGGCAGAGAGATGACTTCTGACTCCCCACCCTCTTGGACCCTCTCTGCCAGTCCAAAATGGGAGCCTTTTTTCCAGCTGCTGAGAGGGAGGACAAACTCAAGTTCTATAGAGAAATCCTCCATAGTCAGCTTGCTAACTTTCCAAAACCATTTTTGGCCAAGGCAATTCTACCTCCATCAGCTTCATCATTAATACCTATAAAAGTTCCAAAGCAGTTTATTGTGAAGTATAAACGTGGTAGTTTGAATCCAATTTCTGCGTGACACCAATTTGTTCAAATGCAGCGTATGGAACTTGAACTGAAGGAGACCCTAACTACAGGGAATGTATTAGGTGCTTATTTTGTATTCGGTACCATTAGTGATGGAATTTAGTACAAAACTGGACTGGGAAGCAAAAGCAAATGCTGCAAAACTGGCTTTGGATGAGCTTCTTCAGTATGAAGAATGTGAATCGTATGTCTAACTTACAGAAAGTAAAAATCGCCTCCGGGACTAGGAAATAAATAATAATAATAATCTTTAGAGCCTAAAGAGAAAATGTTTCCTTGAGTCTCGTCTATCATATCCGTGTACCGTACCTCTTGCCTCCATCCCTTGACCACGATCCTTTCCGGCTGTCCTGACCTTACGCTTGTCTCCGACTCCAAGTCTGTCTTGCGATTTTGTACCTCGCTACACCTCGGCTGCCACCGCAAGCAAGTCACGTCAGGGGTAGCGACCTGGTAGACTCCCGCCGCAGCAAGTCCATCCCGCTTTTCGGCGTGCTCTGGTGAAAAGCGGGACCTACTTAGGCTATTGCCATCGTCACCTTACTGTGCTGCGATCTGTGCCGGCTCCAGGAGCCTACTATTGTGTTTTTTGACACTATTGTAGGATCTTCTGAGCCCTCAGCTTGTTTTTTCCAGCTGGGGCTGCCGTGACTTTATCAGGCTGCATTCCCGCTTCAGCTTTTTGGTCAGTTTTGCCCCGTAAGTGCCCAGGGAATTTTCGAGTGAAGCGATTCTAATAATGGCGGCAGTCATGTGCATGTCATACTAAAACACAGCATTGTATGAAGACAAAACCAAGCTCCCTCTGCATATTTAAGCATGGCAAAATATTCTACAGTACCCTACAGGCTCCCTGCAGCCAGGAAATAACTGTTTTTTAACGCGATTCGTCCCGAATTTATTTGGGTCGAAACTAATTTTGTCGGAAAATTCGGCGAACTCGGCGAATCAAATTTTTGAGAAATTTGCCAATCTCTAAATAGGACCTATCATTAACCATGGTCTTGGATGCCTGCTCGGCTTTCGTTAGCTACAGCCTTAGTGACGTCACTCTAGTCTGTTAGCCTGTATGTGTGGATCCCGCACGCTGCCGGCCGGAGCGTATTAGCGGTGAACACACCACACTGTTTGTATGTTTTTATATATTATTTCTGACAAATCCACCAACTGAAGATTTAAGTGGATAGAAACCTGGATTAGTGCGAGGTTCCTGGCTGATGTGAGCATCCAGTGAGAATCTCTGGGGAAGTGGTTGCACTATTACAGGTGTGTTTTACACTGTTTTATACTATTTGCATGGGGGTTGCATATTTTGGAATTTGATTATTTGGGGACTGCTTGTGAGAAATGCATTGAGTTGCAGTTTTACACTTATTTTATGAAGCTTTTAATAAATCATTTTCATAGCACTTTATTACTGCCCCACTGACATTTTTTTCTTCAGCGACCTGTTTTTCTTTTGCCTTATTCTTATGGCTCTGGAGAAGAATCCATGGCTTCTGCTTTTTGACTCGAAGGAAGTCAATAAACGCTAATGAGTGTTTTGTCTCCAGTCTAGCACAATAGAGCAAGATGAGCAGTGAGTTCACACTGCATAAAAGTGCCGCCTCTGTCTTTCTTCTATGTCTTTTGTCTTTACTTTTCTGCACTCTGATGATTATGGTATTCATAAGGTTAAGTTGTATTAGGCTTTGTGATGTAATTTAAATAATTTGTTATTGGTTTTAAAATGTTTTTAAACAAGTGCATTGTGTTATGTCAATTAGCTGTGAACAAGAACTCACTGCACCAGGGGTGCCCTCTCTCCCCCCTTCTGTTTGTTTTGCTAATGGAGCCCTTAGCAGAAGCAATCAGGTCAAATCTAGGCATTTCAGGAGTCACACTCTCACATACCACTCATGTCATATCTCTCTTTGCAGACGACGTTATTCTAATGCTTTCCAATCCCGCTCAATCGCTGCCCTCAGTCATGGAGGTTCTCACGACATTCGGGAAACTTTCTTATTATAAAATCAATACCTCAAAATCGATGGCCCTTGATTTCTATTTGAACTATCCAGAGACTCAAAAACTAAAAGCCTCTTTCCCCTTCCATTGGCAGCATCAGACACTACCCTATTTGGGCATAGTTCTCACTAAACATTGTTCCAACCTGGCTAAAACCAATTTACTCCCCTTACATGACTCGCTACGCAAAGAGATCGACAGAATATCCAAAATAGAAAACTCCTGGTTGGGACGAATAATACTATATAAAATGCTTATTCTGCCTAAACTACTCTATTTTCTGAGGACCCTACCTATCCCTCTCCCTAACTCAATGTTTGCTTTGTTTCAATCGCAGTTGAACAACTTTATTTGGCAAGCAAAACGCCCACGTATAAACTCCTCTATTATGCATAAAAATGGTCGGTTTGGGGGCTTGGGACTACCTTTATTAAAAGCCTATCATGTAGCTACTACTGTAGATCAGCTACAACATTGGTGGGCACCAACCAATGATAAACTCTGGGCAGGTATGGAGGCTAGTGCCCTAGCTAACTCCTCACTACGGCATTTGTTGCTAAATCCATACTCCTCCGCTCAACCTAAGGAGTCCTTCTCCCCACCGATCAGAGTATCCCTGATATACTGGGAGTCGTTGAAACCGACTTCTTACCCTTCTATCCCGTATAGCGAGCTTCAGATACCGATTCAATCACTGTCCATTAATCTCCCCCACATCAAATTTTCAGAGTGGGAACAGAGAGGTTTAAAAACCATACAAGACCTGTATGAAAACAATATGATAGCCTCCTTTTCCTCTCTCCAATCGAAATATAGTCTGCCAAATACCGACCTCTTTCAATATCAACAAACTGTCCACTTCCTAAAACGGAATAACGTACAGACAAATAGAATTCTCACACCTATCCTTTCCATCCTACACAAAAAACTTTCTAAATCTCAAAAAGGCACAAAAACAATTTATAATATAATAACCAATAACCTGACTTTTATGAAGACCAACGATCTTACCAAGTGGGAACGAGACCTAGGCAAGACATTTACAGATCAGCAATGGTTGGCGGCGTTGCAGTGGGCACAGGGGTCCTCGGCTTCAACCAGTTTCAAGGAACAATACCTGAAAATTCTGACTCGTTGGTATTATACGCCCCTCAGACTCTCCATTATCTATCCCCAGCTACCTCCGCTATGTTGGAGAGGCTGTGGACACCAGGGCTCTCTTTTGCACATTTTCTGGAAGTGCCCGCAACTGACATTATTTTGGAGAGATATTCTGTCCCTGGTAACTAAGTTCGCACAGGTCCCGTGTCCCGAAACCCCAGAATTTGCATTATTTTTAATAGACATAAATTATGTTCCATTTCTAAATAGAACAATTGTTTGCCATATCCTGCACGCAGCAAAACTAGCTATATCTAGGCGGTGGAAAACGGTTAGCCCTCCATTAGCATCAGAGGTTATAGACATTGTATCAACAAACTGCGGGTACGAAAAAATATTAGCATTTAGGGAAGGGACTCCGTTTAAATTCTTCTCAAGATGGGCAGAGTGGATGGCAGAATACTCATCCCCACAGACATGACTACACTTTAACCCGCTAGAAGCTTCTAGGCGCCGATGCGACCAGACCCCCCCCCCCCCCTTCTTTCCCCCATTTTTCCGTCCCACCCCAGTTCCCTCCCCTTCTTTTATTTTAAGTTGCAATATGTTATATGCATGTTTGCAGATTGTTCGTGTGTTATAGGGAAATGAAGCAATATTGAATGGTCACCCTCATATGGCTATGCATATACTTTCCACCAACATCTCGTCCTCTGCGGAGTGGAGACTGGTCGTGATATGGATGTAAACTACTAGTATACTCTCCCGCCATTACTAGCTACATGTTATTAGGACCTATCTAGTCTATAACCCAAACCTGTCCATATACACCAGTGTGGGATTACTCTCAGATTAATAATATTCACTCTTACTCTGTGAAGACGATTACTGTAATCTTTCTATGTACAATCAATGACAAGTCACAATGTCATAAATGTCTTATTATTGTTTGTATTCTGTATATGCCCCACGGAATGTCATTTCTCTTGTTATTGATATATTTTATTTGTTGAAAACTCAATAAAAATTTATTGAAAAAAAAAAAAAAAAAAAAAGAACTCACTGCAGTCTGAAACGCGTAAGCAGGACATCAGCATTTTATTACCCTCTGTTAGTGAATATTTAAATAAAGTGATATGATTTTACATTGCTGGATCACTAGTTCCCTGTTTTGAGGAATTTGATTGCTGCAATACCGTTTAAGTTTGCAGAGTTCCGTGGATGGTTGGGTTACACACATTTTCCAGGACAAAATTATTGCCATTAAGGGTGAGAACTGCATTCTTTCATTATGTGCCATTCACAGCACCATATGATCTACTAGGAAATTCCCTGAAAAATTCATGTGGGGTGGAATGAAAATTTTTTTATTGTGCCATAGGTGTACAAAGATGGTTCTTCTATTGCATACTGCACATGGCAGGATATAATAGAAGTACTAACATGGGAGCTACAGACGCCTTCAATAGGGTTCCACCTGCCATGGCAACTTTTCATTACCCCGCAGCAAAATTCCTCATTCATTTAGATGCTGCAGACGTGATTGCCGCAGCACTTAAAGGGGTAATCAGCCATCTCCAATCATGGCGGGTGTCAGCTGTAATTTATCACGTATGGAGTTTGCTCAGTGAGTGAGCTTGCTCTAAAATACCTTAGCAACAATAGGACATAATCAAATACTTGTTGTCAATAAGGGGTTAACAAACCTTTTTTGTAAATAAGTGAGATCTAAATGCCACATTAGTGAATATACATTACTAACAGGTTGAATAATTTACAGAGAACAAACAGTTAAAAAATTATACATTTAATACAAGACAAGAAAAAACAACTTCAGTGTTTGCAAGTAATGAAGATAGTGGCCAAAAACAATGTGATATGTCAAGTAAACTACAGGAGTTGGAAAAACTGATGATACAAGAAAAGAAAATGTGTAAGGAATCAACCACTCTGCAAAATTATTTACAGTATGATATGATTCCACAAGGACGAAGACTTTAAAAATTCCTGCTACAATTTATATAGATGTGTTTATAGATAAGTGGAACCAGATACTAACAAATTGCTTGTTGAGCCTCATGAGGCTGATTATTAAATATAAATATATAAAACCTAAAGAAATTTCAACAGAAATAGAAAATAAAAAAAACATTACTACAAAGGTACTGGACTATAAAGAGGAATATTGTATGTGGCAGGAAAATATTTTAAGCCTTTCCCAATATGAAGACTATGAAGAATAAATTGCAACAGGTCTTAAAGGAGTTGTCTCCCTACAGAGTTTCATAGGATGCATAAATAAAATACTCTGTCACTTCCTGGTTCAGACTGACTGTGATTTGCATACAGCTCCATGGTGTATTCAATGCTGTGCTTTCAGTTGCTAATTAGTTCAGATTAGCTCAGAAGCTTCTTGGAAACTACTGTACAAGCAGGACTTTTTATCTGATCCCTGAAACAAAAGCCCTAATTAGAGCTGTTTACTTTAGATAAATCAAGCTTTTTACTGCCCAGCAGCACAGAGGCTGCCCTGACCTGTGTGATGATGTCACTCACTGCTATCACATAGTACAAACAGCAGGGGGGGAGAGCTGTACTGTACATAGGTCAGTTACTGAGGGAATTGAAATAGCCAGGGAGGTGATTAATTCACTTGAATCTCCTTAACAAAAACAGATGAACAAAGCAATATATTTGGAAAATGTCTTCATTTTGTGTTCCCTACAATTTGAAAGCTATTCTTTGTTGCGAGACAACCCCTTTAAATGATTTTTCCAATATCTAAGTCTGTTAATGGGGTAGGGGAGAGTATTCCTCCAGAACATAGGGCCACATGTTTGAAAACTGTGTATGTCTAAAACTCACTTTGTTGCCCATAGTAACCAATCAGAACACCCCTATCATTTCATATAGTACTCTAGTAAAATGAAAGGGATACTCAGATTGGTTGCTATGGGCAATATAGTGAGTTTTAGAACTAAACAGTTTTAATACATGTGGCCCATGAAGTCTATCTTAAAGAAAAAAAAAGTACAATCACAGTTTTAGTTTGAGAGATCAGGAGTCTTTGAATAATGTACCGGAAACTTCCAATGAAGAGATGCCATAAGTGTAAACTTAGGGTTACAGGGTAATGTGATGTGCTTTATATAAAAAATTTCTTTCACCAAATAAGTATATTTTGCCAGTAACATTTTGTCTAAAATATTCAGCTAATTAACATTTCTATTATTGCATTGGTTTTAGTATGTAAGCTTTGTTCTTTAAGTTTTTGGCAATAAAAAAGAGAATCCTTTGGTTCACCCTCTGGAATATCTCAGAAAGACGACTTCCCAGGCTGTGTCTTCTGTCTCTTCCTGTCCAGGTGAGACCCCAGTTGGTGAAAGTTTCCTCATCCCACTCTACTAGAGAGTCCACTCAAGGGTTAGCAACAACAATCAAAATGTGAGAAATCCATTAAATTACAAAAATTTCAAGCATTGTCAAATCCCGCAAAATAGAATAGCAAGAATATAAATGGCTTAGTTGTAATGTGGAGTCATTACATACATCAATTTTGAACACCATTGATATTATTGCTCAAAAATACTAGCTTGAAAGACACAGCTATTTTGCTTTCTATCTCAAAGAATGTATGCATTTATACATAATTCTGATTACAATTAATGTAATTTTTCTCACAAAGGACAAACATCTTTTTGGGATCTGCAACTAGTGTGTAAAGATGGTGAAACTATCCTAAGAGTTACCTTTCAAAAACCCAACCAGTCTATTACAATCGGTAAAATTATAGGGCTTGGGCTAATTGTAAAAAAAAATAAACAGACTTTGACAAAGAAAGTCATGGTATTGGAGAAAATTGAAAAAGAGTGTATCTCTCAGGGGACCCTAGCACTCGAACAGAAAAGACAGACAGTGAGCCCTAGCGCTAAGCATCACTATCTACTTGCCAGCCCGATCCTAGTTGGTCGGTGACAACTGGACGACATCCCCTACACTGGGTAAGGTGAAACACAGAACAAAGACCAGACAGACAAACACAAACATAAATGGGTGAGAACCAGAGAAAGCAGAAAAAGTACAGACGCGTCAGGCAATAAATGGATGTCAAAAAAGTGGGCACTAGTTCAGGAAATCTAAGTAAACGATCCAGTGAGAAATTCTAGCTCAAGATTAAGTCTATTACAAGTGCTGGACAAAAAGAAATGTCACAAGTGGCACTACACCCCACAGGTTGGGCTACGGGTGCACTTATATCCCCCCTTCTGTGTCACTGCCGGGGATATTTGGCACCGCAACCGACATGTTGGGCAGCAGGCGCATTTGTGCGCCTACTTTTCTGCACGTCTCTGCATGTCAGCACGCATGTCTCCGCTCCCTATGCTCAAGAAACCCAACCTGCAGGCTCTGGTGAAAGCTGGGAGGCTACTTAGATTTCTCTCCTTGGCATGGCTTACATAACCACTTGCGGTGATCCTTAGGATCCACTCTACCCAGCTGTTACATGAAATGAGTCTTAATAAGGGATGTCAGAGTCCAGTTCAAAAGCACAACTGGACCTGCTCTGCAGACCAGACAGAACACAGACAAACAGGCTAAAGAGGTGAGTGGTGAAGGCAGCTGTCACTCACCACACAAGCAGAACGATCTACCCTAGGTGTGGTGGAGCAGTCAATTACATACCAGTCAGCACAGAATCAGATGGTGTTTAGACAGTGCAATGAACATGCACAATGCAGGTACAAAGAAATGCCAAAAGCACAGTCCCTGCCATACCTTACGGATAGAGGACTGCACTGCAGCCTGAACAGACACGGTCATGACAGTATCCTATGTGCTCGTTAGATAGGGATAAAACTGTTGCTTAGCAGAGAAAATGTGAGCATTTTTTGTTCAGTAGATCAAACAGGACCAATCACAATCAGATATATCTACATTAGTATTACAGTATAACAGTCAGCTGAAAACAATATAGGGGCACATTTACTAATAGTGTCTAATATTGTCTAACATTGTCTAATATTTAGAAAGTCTAATAATACACAAGATTTATGTATGAGAAATCTGGCTCTTTTAACTTTAAGTCCCCTGAAGAACCTAATTATTCTGAGTAGAAGAGGGAAATCCGTTGGGAGGAGGTTGGACTGAATAGTGATCAATATTGGATCACTATTGACACACTCAGGGCTGCCATGAGAAATTTCAGGGCCCCCTACAGCTAAAGTACCTGGCCCCCCCATCAACCCTGCCCCCTTCAACCCCGCCCCCTGTCAATCCCATCGCTCCGCCCCTAACAACCACACCCAGCAGCCACTGCTAACTAACTCACGAAAAAAAAAATGTATTGCGCCATTGTCTTTGGATTTAATTCTTGTTGAATTCTAAACAATAGTTTTCTATATTGCGAAAGGTCGATTCGGGGTCAGCAAAAAAACATGCAGATCCGTGGTACCACTGTTCTGACCGAACCAGTATCCCCAGTCAATATCCCCAAACAATATAAAAAGACCGAATATACCGCCACATACAAAACTATGGTGATAATACACTATGTGTTACTGACCAAACCAACATCTAACCGATATTATCAAAAACCACATTAACATAGACCAAGTATAGGGGCCCATCATCACCATAACCCCAAGGATGCAGAATAATATCCACGATACTGTTACTAAAATAACCCATTACAAAAACCAAAAATATTACCCCCAATTCAATGACCTATGGGGGGACATGTATGAAAACTGTCTAGGTGAAAAGATTTCTTTGTTTCTAGAAAACCAACAACCCCATAGAAACCAATAAAAGTTCCCTTTACTTTTTTTCAGAGCACTATAAAGGGAGCTCGTTGGTTGCTATGGATCTGAGGGTTTGTTATGGAAAAAACAAAAAAAAATTTACCCCCTAAAGTTTTCTACATAAGGTGATACAAGTGAACGTACAGTTATATTTAGGCCTCGTTCACATGGTTTTTTTGCCCGGGGGTTTTGCCCCGTACTCCGCGCCGAATTTGCCTGCATACAGGCAAAAATCCGTGGGGGTTTAAACGGTACCACTCTCTCATAGGAACTGTGTTTCCGTCGTCCCCCCCCGCTCGGCGAATCCCCGGGGGGGGGAGAAAAAGTGACATACACATTATTTTGGCGCGTACGCCGTGATAATGAAAGTCTAGGGGGCCGGGGGCGGGCGCCCCGCCGCGCCCCGGCCCGCCCCGCCCGCCCCTTTTTCCCCGCCGGATTTGCAACCCAACCGGCTCACAAATCCCCCCGTGAATAAGGTGTGAACAGGGCCCTTTAGGATAACAGGTGCGTCGTTCATTTTCCCCTTTCTTCCCCTTTCGGCCTGCAAAATTAAAAAACACAAAACCTGAGATCCTACTCTTCTTCATCCCCCCAACCTTGTCTTCCCCATGTAAATCCCCCATCCAAGTCCAAAGATAATAATTCCCCCCTTTTAGTCCCTTGGTAGTTGGTATATAACCCCCACCCCCCATAAGTAGTTATTTATAGGCCCCTTCCCCTTAGGTGGTAGGGCTATCCTTGGTAATACCAGGTGGTAGGTAGTGGGTGAACTTGAGTGGGGCCCCCCCCCCCACCTGTGGCCCTGCTTAAGCCCCCCCTAGCCATGGGAGGTTCCCCTAACCCCCCCCCCCGTCTATGTGAGCTATTGAGCACAATAACCCACGAAGCGGGGGCTTCTTTGAGATTGATGCATTTTTTTAAAATTTTGGCGGGGCCCCCGAGATAGGGGAGCCCCCCCCCCGGGCCGTGTGGGACCCCTGTCAAAGCCCCTCTCTCCAATCATGGGGGGCCTTGTCAATCCCCTCCAGTGTGGGGGGCCCGCCCAAAGGGCCCTCTTGCCCCCCCAAAAAGGGCCCCATTTTGGCTGGAATGGGGGGGGCTTTTCCAGGGGCCCCACAGTGCTGGAGAGGGGGTGGCTTTACCGGGGCCCCACATTGCTACAGGGGGAGTTTGCCAGAGGCCCCCACAGTGTGCGAGCGGGAGTTTTGCCGGGGCCCCACATTCGCAAGTGGGGGTTTGTCGGGGGCCCCCACATGTGAAGTGGGGGCTTTGTCGGGGGCCCCCCAAGGTGGAGAGGGTGGCTTCCCAGGGCCCCCACAGTGTAGAAGCAGGATTTTCCCGGGGGCCCACATTTAAAAGGGGGGGTTTTAAACCCACAGTTTAAGGGGAGTTTTGCCCAGGGGCCCCAATTTTCCCAATCCTTTTACCCACAAAATAAATGGGGGCTTTGGGGGGGGTGTGGGGGGGGGGGGCTTTGTTTAAAGGGGGGAACTGTGGGGGGGGTTTTTTTCAGGGGCCCCCGTGCTAGCGAGTGGGGGCTTTGTCAGGGGCCCCACAGTGTGGAAAGGGGGGCTTTGCAGGGCCCCACAGTGCTGAAAAGAGGGGCTTTAGGGGCCCCCAAAAGGTGGAAGGGGGGGGGTTTTTGAGGGGGGCCCCACCCATGTGAGGGGCCGTGCCCCGCCTCCGTGTCTAGCTGCGCGGTCAATAGCTGTACATAGCCTAGCATTTTTTTTAATTTACTCTCTGCGCCCTCGTAGCTTTTTACATGATTCCAGGCAGTTTCACTGTAATTATTAGTCTCCTCCTCGTGCTGTGAAGGAGAGCGGGCGCCCCCTCCCTTGTCCGCGCCGACCACGAGATCCCCCCAAAGGGGGCGGAGCTCACTAATTTAAATTGTCATCCCCCTTTGGGAGGAGGGCTACCTGGGGGCGGAGTCTCGTGGTCGGGCGGACAGAGCGAGGACGTCCGGCTGCTCCCTGCACAGCCAGGAGGGGGAAACTAAGTAATTTTACAGGAAACTCCCTAGGCTATCATGTACAGCTACTGAGCGGCGCGCAGGAGACACGGAGGCAACAGGGCCCCTCACATGTGTGGGCGGGCCCCCATCAAACCCCCCCCTCCATAATTGACGTAATAACAGGGACATGGTAGTGGACAGGCTGATTGCCTTTTCTTCAAACCTTGCTGTGTGAAGCAAGGGGGCATTACCGCCGGGGGGCCGTGGCCCCCCCCTTTCTTTTCAGAAGGGCCCGGGGGCCCCATACGGGAGTACTGGCTGTACCCCCCTAATGGCGGCCCTGGACACACTAACCAATAATCGATTTAGGATATCCCAAGTCTTGCTCTAGAGACAGAGAGATATGGACACCATTTTTAGGGCAATCCCCCCACCTAAGATAGGGAGAATATAGGGTGAATAATAGTATGTGATTTTTGTCTAAAATTTTAAATTTTACCAAATAGGAGTTCCCTTTACCCTTTAAGAGTATTTTAAAATTTGAAATTTCAATCTTAATAAAAACTTGGGAAATTGTATTTTTTCATTTTTCTGGTGGTTCAAGTCAAATGGGGGACATTTTTGTGTATACATAAGTATGTTTTAATTTGTAACATTTTAAAAAAATTAGGTAAAGTTAAAATTTTAAAAAGGAGGATCATTATAAATTTGGTGGTAAATCTTGTGGTAATCTATTGTATTTCTGTGATTTCTAATGTGTCATTTTAAAATATAAAATACTATAATTTATCCAGATCAGATTTAAAAATTAATATAATAATATAATCCTTATTGGCATAGCAGCATTGATTACTAAAAGCTTAGCAAAATACCGACTTGCAGGTGATACAGAAGCAGCTATTTCTAAACCATTAAAAGCCCCCATCCTCAATGCAGAAAACTGACGGAATCTTTCAAGTTTGGGTCTTGCACTTAGTACAACATGTATCATAACCATCAGTAGAAAGGTGGGGACAGTGTTCTGTATTTTTTGCATGGATGAGACAAACCCTGCATTATAACACAAGAGGAAATGCTGAGTTAATAAGGAAAAGTGCACCCTTTCAAATCACTAAGACCACTCCTTCAGCTGTGCATGCTAGGATACTGCAAAGGTAAGTAGTGAGTTTACCAGAAAAATGTGTACAATGAAAGCATGTGAAATACTAAGCTGGACAATTGATCTAGAAACAGTTGATTCTGAACCACCAAGGGTAAGGACACATATAGCACTGGCCCCCATAATTGATAACAGCCACATAACTTTTTGGGTAAAAGGGAAATTTGCCTCAAAATAAGAGACATTAACCTTCTTTGGAAACCCTACCACCACAGTGGCCCTTGGGGTTTTTTGGGGGCCCTGTAGCTCCTGTTAATATCCCCAAAAACCCAAGGTTGACATTTATGAACGGGGCTGCGCCAGAAATCTGCCATCTTTTCAGCCCGACGACTAGCGCAGCCCCATTCGATCTATTTTTAAAAAAAACGGACTCCCTATCAGGCCCTTCAAAGACCTGCGGGAATTTGTAATGCGTTGAACCCCCCCACACCAACCTCACCCCCCCCCCCCCCCCCCCCCCCCCCCCCCCCCACCCCCCCCCCCCCCCCCCCCCCCCCACGACCCAAAAAACCCCCCCCCCCCCCCCCCCAAAAAAAAAACCCCCCCCCCCCCCCCCCAAAAAAACCCCCTCCCCCCCCCCCCCCCCCCCCCCCCCCGCAGCCTACCCCCCTACACCCCCCCCCCCCCCCCCTTCCCCCCCCCCCGCCCCACCCTCAAAAAAAAACTCCCCCCTTCGCCCCG
The DNA here is from genome assembly GCA_025379985.1 of Phyllomedusa bahiana. NCBI lineage: Eukaryota > Metazoa > Chordata > Amphibia > Anura > Hylidae > Phyllomedusa > Phyllomedusa bahiana. Next base: position 36,177 of record JAODAL010015057.1, read on the forward strand.
GGGGAACCTGAACCCAGTGGGGGGATATTGAAACTACCATACGAAGCTCCCAAAATTTTTATGTTTACGCAAATCCAGGCGCATTACTGCTGGAACAAGTAAACCACTTTAAAAGTGGTTTACCTGAGCTGGAAGTGTCGCTTTGTAGCTAGAAAGCACTAAATCTATGATATGCAGTACAGCAGGTTCATAGATACAGGTGCATTCTATGCTACTAATGCGCGCAAAAATTGGCGCCTGGGCGCCAAAAACATATTTGTCACCCTAAGAGGCTTGATCATTGAAGATGCTTCTCAACACTTTGAGGTCTCTGTGCATTGAACAGCGTGAATCATCAGTGTTAGTGGCTAAAAGTGTCACACATGAGTTGCAATAAGTCCTGGATGAAATCTACAGCAACCCTCACTTGTACATATACAGGGTAGTTGACCCAACAAGGGCGTCCCCATCAGAAACCTTACCCTGCTCAAAAATAGACCCTGGAAATCCCTCCGGTCCCGTCCCAACAAGTTTCAATCAGCCCCCCAACATACACTGACCTCTTCAGGGGCAAAAGTGGACAAATGTATAAATACGGACCAAGAGTCAATAACGCTCTGACAGTACAGCCATATGCTGTTGCGGGTGTACCCGGCTTCTCAACTAATGCCTGCTGTGTTTCAGAAAAAAATGGATACAAATGTAAAATCTGCAAAAATGCTGTATAAAAATAAACAAACTTTGCCTTGCTTTCATTCTTATAAAACACCTAGAGGGTTTGTAAATGCTACATTAAATACTTTTAATGTACATCTTTCATATTGGGGATTTTATGAGGGTTCTCAAAGAGACTTCATTACTAAATTAGTTCTTAAAAAACTGTGTTGGAAGTTTTTTTTAAGCACTAATGTTAAACAATGTTATGTTTTTTTGTGCAGAACCATATGTTGCATTTGGCATATATTGCTTTTAACTTATACAGTGAGGAGTGGATGTCTCCATTTTGGTTTTTTGCACCCTGCACACCTCCACAGGTTACTAAATCAGTGCAGTATGCTTATAAAACTGGTGCCTTTTTCTCTCTTGATTATGGAGGTCTGAGGATCAATGAGAAGTCTGAACTGGACTCAATTGAGAGGTAAAAATAGAGTAGGACCACCTGCATTGAGGTCCCATTGAAAGTCGTAGGTGGCTTAAACAGTTTTGATCAAAACATTTGAACTAAGAACCTCAAAGTTTTTTCCATATATTGTAGACAGCATAAATGCTTTTTTGGAGGTTTCCATGTTTTGTTTGTTTGCTCTTTTAGCTGATGGTGTACTCCTGGTATTGGAATGTGTGTATCACAAACCATGCCAGTGTACACCTGTGTTCACATGTTGTTTCAGAAATGTTTTTTTGGCGAACCATACGTTGCATTTGGCATATATTGCTTTTAACTTATACAGGGATGAGTGGATGCCTCCATTTTGGTTTTTTGCACCCTGCCCACCTCCACAATTTACTAAATCAGTGCAGTATGCTTATAAAGCTGGTGCCTTTTTTCTCTCTGGATTATGGAGGTCTGAGGACCCGATGAGAAGTCTGAACTGGACTCAAATGAGAGGTAAAAATAGAGTAGGACCACCTGCATTGAGGTCCCGCTGAAAGTCATAGGTGGCTTAAACAGTTTTGATCAAAACATGTGAACTCAGAACCTCAAAGTTTTTTTCATATATTGTAGATATTTTTTGGAGGTTTTCTTGTTTTGTTTGGCTCTGTCTTAGAGACAAACTTGCTTTGATCCAACATGTGCATATCAACCCAAAAACAAAAGCAAAAGACCTTGTGAAGATGCTGGCGGAAGCTGGTAAGATTGTGTCATTATCCACAGTGAAACAAGCACTGTATCAACATGGTCTGAAAGGCCACTCTGCTAGGAAGAGGTCCTACTCCAAAAGAAACATATAAAAGCCATATTAGTGCTTGAAAATGCACACAGGAACAAAGACCTACATTTTTGTAGATATGTCCTGTGGTCTGATGAAACTAAAATTGAACTGTTTGGCCATAATGACCATTGTTACATTTGGAGAAAAAAGGGAAAAGCTTGGAAACCTAAGAACACCATATCAACTCTGAAACACGGGGGTGGCAGCATCATGTTGTGGAGTTGTTTTTCTGTAGATGGAACTGGTGCACTTCATGGCATCATGAGGAAAAAAGATAATGTGGCAATACTGAAGCAACATCTCAAGACATCAGCCAGGAAGTTAAAGCTTGGATGGGAATGGGTCTTTCAAATTGACAATGAGGCGATGCATTCTGCCAAACTGGTTACAAAGTGGCTTAAGGATAACCAAGTCAATGTTTTGAAGTGGCCATCGCAAAGCCCTGATCTCAATCCTATTGAAAGTGTATGGGCAACGCTGAAAAGACAGGTGCAAGCAAGGCGACCTACAAACACGGCTCAGTTATACCAGTTCTGTCAGGAGGAATGGGCTAAAATTCCTACCAACTATTGTGAGAAGCTTGTGGAAGGATATTCAAAATGTTTTACCCAAGTTTATACAGGTTAAGGGGAATGTACCAAATACTAATGAAATGTCTGTAAACTTTTGACTTTGCAGAAAGTAATAAAAATGCCTCAAAAATTCTCTCTCTCATTATTCTGGCATTTGGTAAATATAAACAATTTTGGTAAACCTAATTGACCTAAAACGGGTAAGGTTTATTGTGATTTCATGTCAGATAGTAAGAAAAACATGCATATGTGTCTTTTTATATAGTGTATGTAAACTTCTGGTTTCAAAATATACCCAATTACCCTTTTTATTAATAGATAGATAGATAGATAGATAGATAGATAGATAGATAGATAGATAGATAGATAGATAGATATTGTAAACATAAATTATTTGCTGTTTTGTTTAGCTTTACTATCTGTCTTACAAGCACAAACATTTCAATTTTAAAAATGGCATATTTTTCTAAATTTCTGCAAACTTTTGTTGTTCTTTTTCAAATAAACACAAAATATATCTACCAAAATGTATCTCTAATGTAGAAAATTGTATCACAATAACAACTCCAGAATAATTTATATCATTAAAAGCAATAAAGGATGTTTCATATAAAATATGTCAGATTTAAAAAAAAAAAAATAGACCGTGTCTGGAAAGCCCTGAAGAGCATGTCACTAACAAGATTTCCTGCTAAAGAGATGGAAATATTTCTGAAAGCATTAGAAGCTATTGGGTGGAACTTAAAAGGATCTGTGTGAATTTTTCCAACAAAGTCCATAGAATTCAAAAGAACCCAAAAATATGAAGACACCAGGAGTAAATCTTTTACATGGACTATGAAGCACCTAGGATATTGTACAGCCATTTAATAGCGCCTAATAATGAACTAATAAGAATTGTTCCCCCGGTTACCAACTTTTGCTACTGTTGGACTTGCTAGTATAGCCCTATTACAGTACTTTTAGATTAACAGGCACGGACTGTAAGTTTGATCTAAAGTTGAATTTGTATGTAAGTTAAAACAGGTAAATTTATTAATGTAACTCCAGCAAAACAAAAATAAAAAAAATAAATTTTGGATAGTGCGGAAATAGTTAACACCTGTTTTACATTTGTTTTGCTGTCTATTCACCTGTTTGAAATATTTTACCTCACTTTTTGTCTCTCATGTGCTACTGTGGATTGCTGGCACTTGTAGTTCCACAGCTACTAGCTGTTGTCATACACAAAACTACAAGTGCCTGCAGTAAGCTGTACAGTGCTGACTGTACAAGACCAGAGCAGTGTGAGGGAGTGCAGTTGTTCTCAATGCAAGGCAGGTGGACGGGAAGAAGGTGAAAAACAGCTGCTGTGCTGTGCCGGTCAGAAGAGGCAGTGGACAGAGGAAGGACATTATTTTGGGTAGTGAATTAGTGTGTGATATCAGCACTATGAGCCACTCCCTATAAGTCTCCATTTGTAACTAGGAGATGGATGCAAATCAGAGCGTTATAAGTTGGAGACTGCCTACAGTTATATACTGAGGTATATAGTGTAACTTTATTTCTAGCTAGGGCTATGTTATAAACATATGGGTACGAGCTATGTTAACAGAGACACAAACTGAATTAGTTAATATCCAAAGACCTTAGAATATACAAGTCACAGAATGAGGGTAGAAAGTCTGTGATTAAAATATAACTTTTAACCTAATCATTGAAAAGACCAACAAAAATACCAAAACAAAAAGTCCGTTCCTAGACTGGTACATTGACATCAAGAACACTGAAAGCCGGTCAAATAACTATCCAATAGAGTATCTAACAGGGATTATCAAAAACATGTGTGTGATACTCTATTTGATTGTTATTTAACCAGCTTTTGGTGTTCTTGATGTCAATTTACTAGTCTAGGAACGGTCTTTTTGTTTTGGTCTTTTTAAATGATTAGATTAAAGGTAGACTTTCTGCCCTCACTCTGTGACTTGCACCAGCTATGTTACACACTGATTTTAGTTTTAAAGTATGCAAGAACATTAAGGATTCATTTGACAAATAAAATGCATATACTGTATTTTTCAAGCTTAGGGGTGTGCACTGATGCCTTGCAGTGCTGGGATTGTGGGTTTAAATCCAGCCAATGGCAACATCAGTGTGAAGGTTAATTTTTAATTTTGGCTGTGCACCTCAGTGGGGACAGGAAAGTGAGTTATGATAATCCGGGAATATTCAGAATATGTACTATATTAATACCAGCACACACAGTGAGTTTCATCAGAGGCTGCTGATGGATCTTTCTTGTCACATGTCCCACCATCTTTTCTTATTTTTTTGGATGGTCGGGTGGTCTGCATAACAGGAAGTGAGTACACCACTCACGTTTTTGCAAATATTTTATTATACATTTGCGTGGGACAACACTGAAGATATGACACTTTGACAAAAAGTACAGTAGTCAGTGTAAAACTTGTATAACAGAGTAAATTTGGTGTGCCCTCAAAATAACACAAGACACAGTCATCAATGTCTAAACTGCTGGCAATCAAAGTGAGTAAACTTATAAGTCAAAATGGACAAATTCTGCCCAATTTGCAATCTTCCCTCCATGGTGTCATGTGACTTCTTAGAGTTACAAGGTCTCAAGTGTTAATGGAGAGCAGACGTGTTAAATTTGCTGTTATTACTCTCACACTCTCTCTTACTGGTCACTGAAAGTAAAATATGGCATCTCATGGCAAAGACCTGTCTGAGGATTAAAAAAAAAAAAAATCAGCAATTTAACAAGACAGGTTCCACTCAGAACAGGCCTCTCCATGGTCGACCAAAGAATTTGAGTGCACATGCTCAGCGCCAAATCCAGAGATTGTCTTTTCGAAATAGACGTTTGAGTGCTGCCAGCATTGATACAGGGGTGAGGGATCAGCTTGCAAGTGCTCAGACCATACACCACACACCTCATCAAAATGGTCTGCATGGCTGTAATCCCAGAAGGGAGCCTCTTCTAAAGGTAATGCACAAGAAAGCCCACAAACAGTTTGCTGAGGAAAAGCAGACTGAGGACATGGATTACTGGATTTCCTGTGGTCTGATTCGAACAAGATAGGCCAAGATAAACTTATTTGAATCAGATGGTGTCAAGTGTGTGTTTTGGAAAAAGGGTTTGGGAAACAAAGACAAGTGTGTTTGGGAAAACGTAAACATTTGTTGGAGGGTGTCTGGTTTTGGGGGCTGCATGAGTGTGCCATGTGGAGCTAAGTTCATTGGGGAATCATAAATGACAACTGTATGTGAAATACGAAACGGGTTTAAAAACCCTCCTTTCGGAAACTTGGCCGCAGAGAGTATTCCAACATGATAACAAACACAACTCCAAGTAACCCTACTTTCTAAAGAAATGGGGGGAAGGTGCGGCTGGTAAGCATGTCTCCAGCCCCAAAATTTCCATTAAGTATCGTTCTCTAAATTCACCAGCCTCTAGTGGCAACCTATGAAGCTTTAGTGAACTCCTTGCCCAAGAGAGTTAAGGTTGATCTGGAAAATAATGCTGACCACACAAAATACTTGGGCATAATTTGTCCATTTTCAATTAGGGGTGCACTCACTTTTGTTGTCATTGATGGCTGTGTGTTGAGTTATTTTGGGGGGAACAAAAATTTGCACGTTATACAAGCTGTACACTAAACACTTATTTTTATAAAGTGTCTATTTCAGTGTTGTACCATGGTAAATATATTAGGTGGGGAAATTTCCCTCAAAAATTTCAATTAAAATTTATTCGGGAAGTTCTGGTTAAAAAACCTTTTTTCCCAAGGCACAGAGCCTTTGGGGTTGCTGTAAAATTGTGCCTGCTTAAATATGCAGAGGAGCGGTTTGGTCTTCATACAATGTTGTGTTTTAGTTTGACACGCATATGACGCCGACTCTCTTAGAATCGTTCACTATAAAAATTTCCCGGGCATTTAAAGGCAAAAAATGCCAAAAAAACTGAAGCGGGTATGTACCCTTGTCAATCTCAAAATAAAAAATATGTTTTATTCTTTTTTACTTTTATACTTTATAATTTCAAATTCAAATTTTTCCTTGCTACTGAACTGCTAGCTTGGTTTAAATATGCAAACTAAGAGGGGCCGACATTTTGTGTACCGCTCCCGTGACGTTAAGATTACTGGAAAACCGATGTTTTATGGAAAAAGATAAAATTCAGGGGAAACAGAGAAATTATGGAAACCCCCCGAGATGACGACCAATCAGATGTGGAAGCAGAGGGTGTTGATTTGATGCAATAATAATCTGCCCTTTAAACCCTGCCCCCTTTTCCCTTTTTGTTTAAATACTTGTGCACTGAATAAATCCAGTGTGCTGGTTGGAGAAACGTGAGAGCATGAGCGGGTTTAAAATTTAACTTTGTTCTGTGAAATTTTGGCCTGTGCAACATGCCACCTAATGGGATGACGATAACCCGAGTATTGTCGTTTCAATCCCCCACAATATGGCGCCCCCGTGAAGGGGGGCCCAAGAGGGGGACCAGAACCCGCCTACCCCCACCCCGCGGAAAAAACTCCTGTCCTTCCCGATAGGTTTGGCAACCCACTGAAAACACGGTAAGCCTAAATTTCTGTATGTGTTTTTCTGGCCTGTGAATGGAAGTGATATTAGTAATTGGTTGTTGAGGGGCTAGGTTGAAAAGCTGGTGGTAGGCATTTGGTATCTTCCTCCCGTGGTCCCGAACCGCAGCAATGTGAGAATTCTTCATTACCCGTAGGGTCATCGGTCATTGTTTGATACAATTACAAATCAGAAAGCAAGTAAGACAGCCTGAGTAAATAAGATAAGGGGGGAAACCCCTTTATTTAGTTAGAAAGATTGGCGGGCCGTAACATATTTCGGGAATAGGGTCATCCCGGGAAAAGGAGACGGGCAGGGTCCCAGGGCCCCCGAAAGTCCCATAATTTTCCCCGGGGGCTTGGAGAAAAATACTCCTTTTCGGAGGGTAGAGGTACCGAGAACTTCAGTTTGGGGGTTGGGGACCCCCGCGAAGATCCTTTAACCAGAGGGAAAGGGGGATCTGGGGGATAAGTAGTTTTAACACTAGTTGGGGAGTGCATGGGGTTGTATCTTGAAATTTTAATTTTGTTGCGGGTATTTTAAAATAAACAGACTTCCCGCAGGGCGAGCGGCAGAGAACTGGTTAAGGCGAGAGAAGGGAAAAAGTATTGAAAAAAAGATTCGCTTGTACAAATTTGTGGTTGCCGTAAAACGGGAGACTAAGCCCCGAGTGGAAAAATTATTAACACAAAAAGGCGCGGAAAGTAAGGCTTTTTGAAGCCGCACAGGTATTTCAGGGGCCGAGGGGTTTTTCAAAATGAAGGTATGCAGCAGTTAAGGGAAGGGGGAGATGAAAAAGCTGAATGTGTTTGGATATGAAAAAAACCCGATGTGCCCAAAATTAAAAATGTACTGAAACTGCAGATGTGCCACCGTCCTATGATGGCGCTGGAAATGGACCGGAAGGGTGTACCTGCGCCACATGTGGGTTGCAGAACCCGGACTTCCGTGAAACGTGCATTAGCTGTGGGGCACCACGCCCTCATCCGCACATGTCTTGCCTCGCTTCCGTTGCGAAGCCATCTTTGGGTGCGGACGGAGACAAGGCTACCGGAACTTCCTCTGGCAGCCATCTTGGTATGCCAACCGGAACTTCCTCTGGCAGTCATCTTGGTATACCCACCAGGACCCGGAACACACCCCTATATCCGGTAATAACGACTTCCGGATCTTATTACACAGGCCCAACTTCTGATAGGTCCACAGCACCAGAGGAGGCTAAAACACCCCCTCCCCCTCCGGTTGTCTCATTATTCCCCAGTGTACACAGCCAGGAAGCCCAACCGGCTGACAAGACTCATGATACCCAGCTCCTGGAACTTCCATTATCTGATATTAACACTCCCGATGTCACACGGGCCCCGTCCCAAGGGGCCCAGTCCCATGCCTCGGTCTCATATGACCCACCCGGTTCCGAGATGGGGGACCCTACTATTACAGAACAATGGACGAGGGTGATTCAGAAAATGTACGCTACTGTGTCAGGGGGGCAGATCACTCTCAATGTGGGTTATGGAGATCTTGGTATGCTTAATGTGGGGACCATGGTAAATGCTGCTAACTCAGACTTGGAGCATAGGTCAGGATTAGCCCGCTGGATGTTAGAACTTGGGGGTCCCCCAGTACAAGCAGATAGCAGAGCCTTAGTAGCCCAAGGTAACCGAGTGGAAGTAGGGGATATAGCTGTCACCGGCCCTGGTCGCCTCCCTGCTCTATCCTGATCCATGCTGTAGGCCCAATTTATGACAGAAACCACCCTGAAGACACTTGCTCAGGTCGGCCATATGGAAGCCTCTAGTATATGCATCCAACGTGAGCAGAGAACTCATGCCAGACAGATCAATAGCTCTGCCGCTTATTTCTTCGGGCATCTTTGGGTACCCTATGAGTGACTGTATAGAAGAAGTGGTGGACATAGTGCAACAATACATTGCAACACAACCTACTACACTTAGTGAAATCAAGATCGTGGCAAGTTCCCCGGATGCCGCCAATGCTGTGAAGAGAGCCATACTACACTGGATGGAGCCAAGCATCCCCAATGTCCAGTCACCCCCTACACCACGTACTTTCCAGACACAATACTCTGAAGCTGATTCCTTTGAATCTGTGACTCAACTTTCTAGAAATACCCCCTGTGCTCCACAGCCCGTTATGCCTGCTACACAGCCTCCAGAAACCGAGGACGAAACCCTCAGGTATGTCAAGTTTACCCCTAACTAGGTTTCAATTCTCGTGAATCAGCTCCCGGATCCAGAAAAGCACCCTATGCCCTTTTATAGGAGACTGGTGCAAATACAGAAGACCTATGCAGTGACCTGGCAGGATTTAATGGCCATACTTGAAATTAAAGCTACAGATAGCTATCTACCTATAACAAGGGCACATCTGGATGATGCTAGACTCACCTCCACAGATTCTCGGGACTCAGGCGTGACCTTATGCGAACAGTTGAAGAGATGGGCACAGGACATGCTCACGGACCAAGCTGTGTCACTGAAAAGATGTCATCAAGAAGAAGATGAATCTGTAGACAAATATGCAACTCGTATCACGCAACAATTCGAAGATTTGGGATTCTCAGCTCAAAATAAGACCCATGCCTCTTTGCTGACCCGTGCATTCATGGATGGGTTACAAGAACAGTTAAAGGACAAGATTAACTCTGTCAGGCCTGAAACTGTGACTCTATCACTGAAGGAAGCTGTTATTATTGCCAAAGGGTTCCATAAAGCACTGGTCAAGGAGAAGAAAGGTGGGAAGAAGAAGAAAGTAATGATGATGACCTCTGGTCCAGGGGGGGACCCAGACCAAGAAAGTATTGAGAGTGCCTTACCAATGCTGCCAAATCTGACTCAACAAAATCAAGTGTATCAACCCGTTCCTCGACCACCAGTACAGTATGCACCTCTGCAGACACCACTGACTTATCAACAACCCTACCAACTTTATGCAGGACCCCAGCAGCCATACAACGGCCACCCCAGACAGGACAGACGTGGCCAACCTACCTGCTGGAATTGCGGACGACTTGGACATGTGAGGAGAAGCTGTAGATCTCGCCCGGTGCCTCAAAGAAGATACCAACAAGACGCATAGCAGAATGGTGGACAACAACAACTGTCACAACTGCCAAGACAATGAAGCCAAGGCCAACCCATGTCCCTCCTGCCAGCCACCTCCACTCTACCTGAATCACCCTGTGGGAAAGGGATCCTGACAGTTGATAGTATTCCTGTTGAATTCTTAGTGGACACGGGGGCGGCCACATCTGTCATCACCAGGAAAGACTTACCTTCTGAAGTACCCTTGTTATCTGATTTTGTTACCTGTATTGGAATTGAAGGAACCAACTCCAGGGCACCCCTCACTGTGCCCATCCCACTGGGCCCTTTCCCTGATGTTACAGCACGCCTCCTCGTGTCTGATACATGCCCAGTCAACCTGCTGGGAGCAGACTTGCTCAGGGACATGAAGGCTAACATCAAGTTTGGAGAGACAGGAATGCACCTAGAACTACATAATCCTGATTGTGAGAAAGGCAAGATGGATGTCTGTTTACTGAAAGCCTTGCCCATCCTGATATCCCAAATATTGAAACCAGACTCCCTCTATGGTGTTCCACCCCATGTTGAAGCACAGATACCCGAAGCCCTTTGGTCCAGGGGTCCAGACGACGTGGGAACCCTCCCAGTGGCGCCAGTCAAGGTCTTCATGAAGACTGATGTTCCATTCCCACGAGTACCTCAATATCCTCTCAAGGCAGTACAGGAAGAGAGCTTGGCAGCTCAAATTGAAACCCTAACAAAACAAGGTGTTCTGATACCCTGCATTTCCCCTTGTAACACACCATTGTTCCTGGTCAAAAAGAAGACCCCAAGGGAGAGAAACCCAAGTTCCGCCTCGTGCAAGACCTCAGAGCTGTCAACACTGCAACTATATTGGAGACTCCCGTGGTTCCGAATCCAAATACTCTTCTTTCAGGTGTGCCACCCTCTGCTAAGTTCTTCACTGTTCTGGATTTGGCTGATGCCTTCTTCAGTGTGCCTTTACACCCTGACTGTCAATATTAATTTGCATTTACTTTCCAAGGAAGACAACTCACGTGGACACACACCCCTCAAGGAGCCCAGAACAGTCCAAATCAATTCACACAAGCCCTGAAGACATGCCTGGAACCCTGGAAACTACACAATCCGGAGGCACTGCTATTAAAATTTGGTAAAAGGGACCTTCCCCTTTGTGGATCGGGGACGTGAAAAACCTTTGGGGAAAGGTTGTCCATCTCCTTTTTAATCACCTCTTGGCCATAGATGCAGGGTGTCCGGGAGCCCAACGCCAGGGGTGCCCCAAACCTCGGGGCCATTTCCTGGGACACTTTTATCTCAGAAAAAAAAAAAACAATCACAAAAGACGGGAAAGCGGCCTTTTGAAGAAATAAACTACCCGGAAACCATCTCACAACCCCAAATTTTTTTTCCTTGGGCCCTGTTTTACTACTGCAACAATGGACCCCCAGATCTTCCAGACTGGATCCCAACCACTGTATGTTTGGCCCTGAAGACTGGCCCCAAGTTTTTTACGAGCAGAAAACCTAGACCCCTTACGGGGCACCCCGGGAAGGGTCCCCTTTTTCACATTTTTAAAGGGAAGAAATTTCTAACCCCCCGCCCTGGGCCTTTCCCGGGAATTATTGTAAAACCTTTCCCCCCTCTTCGTTCAAAAAGTGATGGAAAATGCTGCGGGAGTCCTTTTTTAAAAACATGGCGGAAAGCAAAAAACCACTAGAATCCCCTAGATCCAGTCCCCCGAACTTCCCCAAACAGTCAAAAGGCGGTACATGCAGCCAAGCCCTGCTGGGAAGGCCTGCAGACCTGATTTTGGGCCCATGATGTCTTTAAATCCAACCAGTATGATCTTCCCGGCTTTTTTTTAAAACAAACACGGGCCTGACATATTTTCACATAAAAAGACACCTGAGACTTCAATTTTCCCTTTGATGTTGCCTTCTTTATCACTTTTTCCAGAAATGTCACCCCTTAAAATCCTGCCACCTTCGCCAAAATTTCCCAGGGGGGTAGGGACGTGAGGGAGTACAAACCTGGACCCCCTTTCCTCAAGACTCCCCTTTTTCAGCCCTTCAATCTAAAAATTTTTTGCACCATCAAAATTAAAAAGGGGACTAAACCCTCCAAGTTTGCAGACCTTAAACCCTATGGTTGAAATGGCTCCAAAATTTGCGGACCACGGGGGTTTGGGTTCCACACGGGATATGCGTCACCTCGAAACAAAAAGTTTTTGAGGGCTGAAGCACTCCCTCCCCAACATTCGGCCAAAAAAGGGGAATGATGGGCCTTACAAAAGGCCCCTTGAACCTTTGGCAGTGGACAAAGAGCCAAAAATTCAAGACTTTTTCCCAATATATCCCCCTTTTGCAAAAACCCCCCTTTTTTTTGGGAAAACCTCGGGAAGAATAGAGGTTTCCCCTGCAGCAGGAACCCCCGGGGGGAAGAAAGCAAAAGCATTCAGAGCCCTTTAAAAACCCATCCTGAACCCTACAAAAGTTGCAATTATCAAGGCCCCGGCCCCGTGGAAAAGGGAACTCTAAGGCCGCCAAAATGGAAAAATCCATTGGCGATCAAGTGGCCAAACGGGCGCCTTGGGGAAAAGGTGTAGGCAGGTGGCAGGAACCAAAAAGAAATTTTTTTTGATGGGGACCACCAGAGACCCAGAAAAGAAATTTTAAAAGAAAGAGGGAACGCCCGGGCAAAGACCAGAAGACCCCGAGAAAAATTTGAGCCTGGGTTTAAAAAGGGGCCTTTAATAAAACAAATTAAGGGCAAAACCAAGGGTTCACACGACCAAGGGAAAAAGGAAAAAATTTGGAAAAAGGATAAAGGGGGCCCAAGATGGAGAAATGGAATCGGGAAAAAGGGATGGGATTTTCATTTCCCTTTTCCCAAAAACGAATGTCCCCAAAGCCATTTCCCAACATGGGCACAGGGCATCACCCCACGGGGGAAAAACACGGGCTCTAGCTATGTCAAGAATTCTACTATGCACCTGGAATTTTCAACAAAATCCGGGTTTACAACAGAGCTTGTCAAATTTGAAAAACCTGAAACCCCGGCCAAACAGAGAAAAGCCCAACAACACTTGGCCAAGCCTTTATTATCCGTTCCAAAAGATACAAATGGACCCAACATTTTAAACCCTTCCCCAAATTTTGGCCAAAAAATTTAAAAAGTTCTAGTGGTTTGTTTAAAAATTGGGTTTTTAGGGGTGGCCCCGAGGCCAACCCCCGTCACCTAACAAAAAGCTAGAAACAAATAAACGAAATTTGATCCGGAGGTTTTTTCTGTAGGGTTTGGGAAAAACCCCAAGTTGGGAAGGCGATAAGGGGCCCGCATTTTACAGCCACAATCTAAATCAGAAAATATGGGGGGAAGGGTTGGGGAGTCGGTGTAAAAGGGTTACACACCCCATAAACCCCCCCCAAAAGCTCAGAGAAGGTGGGAGGATGGGAAGAAAAGGGACTTGAAAAACAAATTGCTTTAAAAAAGGTTTTTAAAAAAGTCCAATTGAATTTCCAGAATTTTCCCGGGCCCCTTGCCCCTTTTTTTCATTCAGAAAATTTCCCCCCAGGGGTAGACATGGGTTTAACCCCCTATGAAAAAACCCTTTTTTGGAAACACCCCCCCAAAATAGGAGAGATAAAAAAAACCCAAGGGGAAAATTAAACAGAATCAAATTTATTTAAAGGGTTTTAAAAATTTTTTTGTAGAACTTTGCTAAAGAATGACTAACACCCAAATTTTATAAAATTTTTTGCTTCCCTTCCAGACCCCCCAAGGGGAAGTGGGTACACGGCTTTGGACATGAGATAAGGTGTATGTTTGAAAAGAAAAAAAAGGGTTTTTAGGAAAAACTGTTCCCTTTACTCCCGGGTTTTTTAAGGTCCTTTTTCCCAAATCCTTTCTGACTTTCCCCAAACCCCTGTCAAATTTTGGAAGGGAAAAAAAAACCTGGATACATGTCTCCCACGCAGACGAGATCCCCGTGGGAAACTTTAAGTTTTAAAAACCTTTCTATATTTCTTTCTTTATGGTATTTCAGGGGGAAAACAGAAAATATGTTTTTCTGGGTAAAACTGACCCAAACCTGGAATACTTGGGGGAAAATTTTATTATTTTTAAAATTTTGGCCACAAAGCGTTTTAAATTTGACAGGGCTTTGGGTGGATAAGGAGGGGGTTTGGGGGCCCCCAAATTTTATCTTTGTGTTTACTTAGGCCAGGGGAAAGACGATTTTCCCCTTTGGGGCAGAAAGCAGCCTGGAATATTGGGGGTGATTGGGGATACAGACCCAAGAGGGCCATAAGTAAGGATAAAAAGGAAAATTTCCCCTTTAAAACTTTGAAAAGATTTTCACCCAAAGGGGGGGGGCCCAACCCCCTCCGTTGGGAAAAGGATGTAAACTATAGGGCCAAAGGATATAGGGCCCCCCATTAATTTAATTTTGAAAAATTTCCCATCCAAGTGGGTTTCAAAACGTTTTGCTCTTTGGGGTCGGGGCTTCGGGAAATTTTAAATATCCCCCAAACCTTTCCCCCCCAGACAAATAATGGTTTAAAAAAATAAAAACTAAAGGGCCCGCTGCAAACCCCTAACCTAGCCGATTCACCCGGCCTTTTAACTCCAAGCCCCAAAATCCTTGAAAAAGGCCGAAAGGGGAAATTTAAAACCCCATACCAAAATTGATAAAGGGAGGATGGTTTATTGGCTGTTTGAGACAAAGCCAAAACCTAGGAAAAATCCTTTTGGGTTTGAGTGGGGTTAAAAAAACACTGTGAGATTTATAAAAACCCCCCATAAAGGTGCAAAGTTGTGCTTGGGAGCCCGAGGGCAAATTGGAGCGGAAAAACCCCGGGGGGGAAAGGGGGGGAAAAAAACAAAAAAAAAAATTTAAAAGGGCTGCTAAAAAAATGCTGAAAAAACCCAAAAAGGGGGTGAAAAGCCCGACTAAAACCCCCCTCTAAATAACTCCCCAAACCCCAAAAAATTTAGACCCCCAAGGAAAAATCATTGTCTCGGGGTTTAATTAAAACCGTTTTTCCCTGCCCAAACCACTTTTGGGGGGAAGGCCCCTTTGGGAACTTCTCTGGGGGGGTTCTTTTCCCAAAAAAATTTAAAAATAAATGAAAAATCCTTTTTTTCAAAAAAAAAACCAAAAGCTTATATGATTTTTAATTTTGGGGGTTGGGGAAAAAAAAAGAAACGAACAATTTTTTCCCCAGTTGGCGGGACCGTGTCGCCAAAAAGGGGTTTAGCCGTACCTTTCCCTTGGGGAAACCCCGGGGGTGAGAAGGAAACGTCAGGACTTCACATAAAAAGGGGTAAGAGAAAATAAAACAACCTGTGGGAAGCCTTTGAATTTTTGCAGGGTTTATATAAGCTATATGGGGTCCCCCCCCCCCCAAGGGGGGTTCCCCGATGAATTTTTAAGGGGCCCGAGAACAAGTACTTGCAGGGTTGGGAATCATTTTTTTTTCTCTGCCCACCACTATAAAATAAGGAATGTAGATTGGATCAATTACCCTGAACTCACAAAACCAACAAAGGTTTAGATAAACTATAGTAGAGATTCTTTCCTTGGTTGTGTTGAGGATTAAGCCCAAACACCAGAATGACCCTGCAGAACCGATGGCCAGTTGACCATGATACTGGGGAAGCAGAAAAAGAGGTGTCCTGTGGGCCATGAAAGGAGAAGAATGCTGTAACATAATCCCCTGGGGGGGGGGAAATTAACACTGTTGTCAATGGAAAAGCCACAGTGGCAATCTCCCAAATTTCTGACCTATCATTCGGAACTTAAATAAGGGTTGGATAAACCAAACTCATGGGTGACAGGTTCAGAATCATGGACCCATGGATTGAGAGAAAATGTTGACGACCAATGTAGGGATTGCTATAAGGATGGGTGTTTTTTTCTCTTCTGGTACTCTGTGATATCACTCCTCAATTTTTTGCGTTATCCCCTCCGCCTCATCCCACCCTGTATTAGGAGAATGAATGGACTAAAACAACCAATATGAGAAGCCGGAAACAAAGGGAATATTTGTAAAACCACACAGAGAGGATCCCTGATGGCATGGGGACCCGATATGACTATGAAAACAATGAAGGGAAATGAATTACAATAATAACCCCCCCACAATCCACCCGGAATACTCAGAGGATTAATTTAGGGACAACCTAGTAAGGATCTGACTTTCCCATTTTACATAAAGGTGAAAGACCTATACTTTAAAAAAGTGGGGGAGAACGCCTACTAGAACAATAACTAAACCACAAAGTGGAATGTTCGAGGGAGAATATTACACTATGTGTTTTAGTCTAGTTACGTTTGCTATCGAATCGAATATATCGGCGAGAATATGATCCGATAGATTCACGGGTTGCCGGTGGGGTGAGTCCACCATCGATACAGTTTTCGATTGTCCCCGATAGTCGATCATATCCGATGACCTTTAAAGTCTATGGGAGAGCAACAACACCTTATTCTTACACCCAAACAGGGCTGAGAAGCTGGAATTAACAGCCACAACAGTCAAAAGGATACCCGCTACATCTTAGGCATAACACTTAGGCTCTAAAAAGCCACAGAAAAAAGGCACATACCATCTCTATCCCTGTCTTGTACCACAGCATACCCTTAAACATGCAACATCCACAAATTAAAAAGTATCAGAAGGCAGTAATTATTTGAAACCATCCTTTTACTTGGACTGGACATTTGAATATCCCTGTCCTGGAACGCATGCATGACCCTAAAAAAAACCTGCATGACCCACAGATTAATAAGTGCCGAAGAAAGTAGTCATTGAACCACAATTTTAGTTTGAACTGGGACATTGGAACAAACCCTGTCCTGGACCACAGCATGACCCTTAAACCTGTCAGACCCACAGATTAGAAAAGTGCCCGGAAAAAGGATCCTTTCAACCACCATTTAGTTGTCTGTACAATGTGTACTATGAACTGACCTGATCGCAGTATGACCATTAAACCTGTCTGACCACCCCGATTAAAAAATGCCTGGGTAAAAAGGAGTCTATCATCCACCATTTTAATTGGAACTTTACATTGACAAACCCTGTCCTGGACCGCGAGCATGAACCCATACACACCTTCTGACCACATATTAAAATGCCGGAAAAAGGATCTTTCAAACACCATTTTAGTTTCAATGGACAATGACTAGAACTGTCCCTGGACCGCAGTATGACCATTAAACCTTCTGAACCCCCAGATTAAAAAGTGGCCGTAAAAAGGAGTCCTTTCAACAACGCATTTTAGTTGAAACAGGACATTGACAAACCCTGTCCTGGTCCGCAGCATTACCCTTAAACCTGTCTGATCCACAGATTAAAGGTGCCGAAAAAGGAGTCTTTCAAACACCATTTTAGTTTAACTGGACATTGACTATAAATGTCCTGGACCGCAGAATGACCATTAAACCTTTCTGACCCCCATGATTAAAAGTGCCGAAAAAAGAGTCTTCACACCATTTATAGTTGGATTGGACATTAACTATACCTTCCTGTGCCACAGCATAACCCAGGGCCGGATTACAGTGGGTGCGGTGAGAGCCAGTCTGACCGCCCTGCGTCCGTCCCTCTTATTAACACGCAGGTTAAAATGCCCGATGACGCAGCAACGAAAACTGTGTGCTGAAAGCAGAGTGCGGAAGCGGAAGTGTGAGAACCAGCCTTCCTCAGTACACAGTCAAGACCTGTAGCGCTTTGCCCCTCCGTATGAGTGGCGGACCAATTGAGCTTCACTTGGAAATACTGTTGGTTAAACTCCTGTTACACCCTGGTGCCCCTTTTTCTTGGCAATCTTTTTCTCATTTTACTCAACGTGCTGGAAGAAATGGTCTCTGTACTTTGTTCTCTTCGTGCGCCATACTCCATGTCCTCTGAATAACCTACTCTGGTCAAGTTTTCTGTAGCCTCCCATTTTGGTTACAATTCAGAGGAATTTTTTTTTACCAGCTATTTGTACATGCAAGTATTTTTAGTATGTTTTTAATTCTAGAATACTACATTTTTAAAATAGGAAATGGAATCCCACCATGTCTTTGTTTCTCTTTTTTTAATTATATTAATGGTTGTCTCAATAGCAGGGCTGGATAGCTATGTTAAAATCTGCAAAACAAGTCATTTGTCCAATATGTGTCCCTTAACAGTGTCCCTACCTATTCCTGTTTCTGACAGCACCACGACCTTGAGCCACTCTAGACATTGTGAAGAAACATATGTCATGTTAGAAACAACATTTTTTATAATAGACACCTGTAGTATAGCTTCATGTCACAGCAAAATGCCCCCAAAAATTCAAAACATTACCACATAATCCACTTTGGACAATTGTGAAGAACAAATGTCTGTTAGAAACACATTTTTTTTTTTTTTTTTTTAATAATAGGACCTGTAGTATAGCTGCATGTCACAGCAAAATGCCTCCGAAAAATTCGAAAGCATGACCCTTGAGCCACATTGGACAATTGTGAATGACAAATGACTGTTTAGAAACAACATTTTTTATAATAGACCAGTAGTATAAGCTGCATGTACAAGCAAAATGCCCCCAAAAATTCAAAACATGACCCATGAGCCACTTTTGACAATTGTGAATAACAAATGTCTATTAGAAACAACATTTTTTATATTGGACCTGTAGTTAATTGCTGCATTTAAAGCAGCATGGACCCAAAAAATTATAAAAAGGACGTTTCTCAGCACTGTTAAAAATTGTGAGGGAGAAATGCCACTAGAAGCCACATTTCTGTTCCAAGACCATGATTTATAGCATATCTCACAGCAACAGGACCCCCAAAATATAAATATGACTTCTCAAGACACTGTTAAAAATTGTGAGGGAGAAATGCCACTTAAAGCCACATTTCTGTTCCAAATGACCAGATTATAGCTTTAACTCACAGCAACATGACCCCAAAAAATATAAATATGACTTCTCAGCCGACTGTTAAAAATGTGAGGGAGAATGCCACTTAAAACTACATTTCTGTTTCCAAGTGAACCAAATATTGCTGTATCACTCACAGCAACATACCCCAAAAAATTATAAATAGGAACTTCTCAGCCACTTTTAAAAATTGTGATGGAGAAATGGCACTTAAAAGCACATTTCGTGTCCAAAGACCATAATTATTGCTGTATCTTCACAGCAACATGACCCCAAAAATTAAAAATATGACTCTCCTCAGTCACTGTTTAAAATTGTGTACCCCCAAAACCAGTTGAGACAATGCGAAAAATTCTAAAGATGAAGTGAGTAAAAGGAATATGGTTTTGTCATGAAACCTTGGTGTCTTTTACAGTCTCCCTCACAGCAAAACCCAGCAAAATGAACTGTTGGGAACTGAAGAATAAAATTTGCAGGTAAGAAATGATCATTTTTAAAAATAAGTTTTTTTTCAAGAGACCATTTCTGTTGAGAACGGAATGTTAAGTAGACCAGCAACTAATCGTGACCTCGGCAATTGGGGCCACAACACATCAGAGATCCTGCTGATTCATCTTTGAGAAAGTCAAACGATCCACATTATCTGTGGACAAGCCGGATGCGTTGTCAGGTAATAGACTCCTCGGCTGGTGCTGAAGGTCACTCAATATGAAGCTGTCCTGCAGGCAGGACAACACCTCTATGGTGTGGCGAGCCAGCTCGGTCCATTCGTCCATTTTGGATACCCATAGTCTATTGGTCCGGAACAAATCAAAACATCGTGTTGAGACGCAGATAGTCGTCGCACCATGATCCTTAAGCTGTCTCTGGGTGTTGTATGTGTGCCCGGGCATTGCATGCGTTGGTGAGGTGGTAAAATAAAGATTGCCAGAGGTCACCCATTCGGCTTCTGCCACCTTGCCTGCAGCTGCCGCTACGGCTACTTGGCACTCCTACTGCTGTCCACGTCGCTGGTGTTGTTCCACCGTGACATTTGAAGAACCGTGAAGCAGACGCAACAGATTCTCCAGTTGATCAATCATCAAGGTCTCCATTTTTCCTGCATTTTACTCTCTATTTGGGTGGTGGAAGGAAAGTGCGAGTATTTTTTTTGTAACCGGGGATCCAGGAGGGTGGGCCACCCAGTAACTGTTGTTCATCTCGATGGCCTTAATGGAGAGGATCATGTTGAGGAAATGAGCATCAAGCACTCATGTGAGAGATGTAGCTTGATTTCCCAAGCCTCTGGGTCGAGGGGCACTAGCAAACTGATCGGCCTCAATCTTCCTCCTCCGCCTCAAAATTCACGCCGAACCTCTTCCCAAGGCAGGACTCGGTAAATCGGTGTCTAGGAATACCTCCTCCTCCTCCTCCTTCCTCCTCCTCCGCTGCCTCCGCCACAGCTTAAACACAGCCCTGACTTACTGAGATGTATGCACCCTGAAGAGCTGAGGCGCCACCCTGTACTAGCTCTGGAACCCCGAATCACTGCCTAATGAAGACTGATGAAATTGTGAAACTGTCGGGCCTTGTGGATTTACGGAGATAAAAGCTCCGTGCCGCATCTGTGTCCGTCTCCTCCTCCGTCGCTGGCGGGACCGTGTTGTTCAGAGTGTCCAACGATCGTTCCAGAACTAAGATCACCACAATGCTCATGCTGACTAGGCAATTGTCCGCACTGACCATTTTGGTGCTTCTCAAACTGCAAGGATGGTGCAGAAGCTCGTTTCACCTGCCTCCACTCTCGGTGGCTCAACCACACCAGGTCCGCACCGCTGCATGTCCAGGCCATGTGTCACTGGGTGTACTGCGTAATGGCATTGCGGCTGCTGCCAACAATCGCTGGAGCATGTGGAGGTGGACATTTCCAAGCATAGTTGCCAACGTCAACAATAGACGATGACGGGGAGCCGAGCTGACGCTGCAACCAGCCTGGCGGGACGAAGCAGGGTGCGACGGCAAAAGTGCGAACTCAGACCTCGAGCCTTCTCAGCAGGCAGTCCAGACCGGTAGCTCCTTTAGAAATTTCTGGACGACCATGTCATGACATGTCCACACAAGGGATGTGCTTCCAGCCTACCGATCTTAGGGCGGACCAACATATTTCGCCCGGTTATCGCATACCACCTTCTGGCACAAGTTCTTGTCACCCAAGCCAGCGCTCGGTCTCGTTTGCGGAGAGCCGTCCACACCTTCAGACCTGTATGGGGACAGTCTTCAAGACAGAGTAATTTCAAAACGGCTTGGTTACTCTGGGCACGTGATGCCATCCAAGAGGACCTTGGGGGAAAGAGCCCCGCACCATTCCCTGCGGTTTTGAAAGAGCGTTGCGCCGCGCCATGAGACCACGCACCCCCAGAGACATCCACCCAGCCACCAGTGAGCTGTCACAGAGGTATATCGCCCTGGCCGTGCTTACTAGTCCATGTGTCCGGTGGTCCAGATGGACTTTTCCGGCCACAGATGCAGACAACGCACTGAAATTTTTAGATGAACACGGGCTGGCCAGGTGGTTGGGGGGGAGGGTGGGTAGTAGTGGTATTGGGGGGCAGGGGGAGGCTTCTCTGGCAAGAAATGCCCTGCTTCGCATCTGGTATTGGGGGCAGGGCAAGGCCATGACTGGCGGAACCCATCTGTGTCCCACCCAACATTTCCAATGCATTAGCCTGGCAATGCCGACATCAGGCTTTTGGCTTTGGGTATGGTTTGGGTTAAAGTGTTTTCCTCCTGCTCAAACCTGGAAGACAGAGGCTGGCGCTAGACTGTACGGCGTGCAGGTCGTCAAACTGGCGGGAAGAGAAGGGGTAGGATGGGTCTCTGTAGTGCTGGTGGTACTTTGGGCGATGTGGAGCTGAAGCAGAGGCTGAGTCCGTGAATCATGACTCTGAGAGACTGGGCAGCTGAGGAACGCTTGGTGGTGGCGGAGAGGAGGAGGCGGAGACAGAGGGTGTGATCAAGTGGTTGGAGGCCCCGCGTCGGTCTGGCTTTTTTGGCCAAGTGTTGCCTCCATTTCAACTCATGCGTTCGCTTGCATGTGACTAACATGTTGGTGGTGGTTAACCACTTAAGGTTCCCTTGCTCTACTTATGCGTTTACGGCAAAAGGCGCATTTGACATCGCTGGTGAAATCAGAGGCTTGCTCAAATAAGGCCCAGGCTTGAGAGTCCTGGACCTTTTTGACGATAGCCGAGAGCGGGTTGCGCTGACCGTGGCTGCGGAATCATATCAGCGGACTTTGCGACTGCCCTCTCCCTTTTTGTGGCGGGACCCGTATTGACACTACCCCATCGTCTTCCTCCTCTCCACTGATGAAGCACGTCCGCAAGGAAATTCTGCGGAAAAGACCACGATGGATCCGCAAATGTCCGTCCATCATCATCTCATCATCAACACAGGTGACTTGGTCGTGTACGAGACTTTCTGCATCCAGAAGCTGCGGGCTAACAAGGCAAAGAGGGCCTGCAAGCGTTGGAGACCGCCCCCCCGCCCGGGATTTTACACCGATTGACTACGGCTTCCTTCCTTCTCGCTCCTCTGAAGGCATCAGTAACTGTGCGTCAGAGCAAGACTAAATCATCTCCCGTTTGATCTTTTAAAATTAACATGCCTTCTGACCCCAACCGCATTTTTGTCATCAAAGAGGTCTTCCTAGGACAATGGATTATACCGCAGTGTTGTGTACACGAGTTGACATTTGGCTGCTTCATGTGGACGAATGCTGTATGATGCTGATGAACGACATTTGTCCGAGACTGGAGTACGAGGAGGTTAAAGACTGCTGGAGATTTGCAGGTTGCATTAACCACTGAAGGAAAGATGGCGACTGCTGTTTCGTTACTGAGGATTAAGATTCACAGTGGCCCTGACCAGCATGACAGGCCTGACGGCCTGCAAACTGATGATCCGCTGGCATGCGGTTGTCACCAACACGGAAGGAGCAACCTTACTCCTCGTACCCTCTACCCCATGTGCTAGTGCTACCCCCCTCTTTGCTCGCTTACCACCTGCATTTCGCTCCAGTTCAGAAAATATAAAAATTAAGAAGGTATGAATAGTTTTAGGAAAGTTCTCTTATTAAAAGACGGCAAATTCACAGCTTTCTCAAATCCCTCTAATCAAAACAAAATTGGCTGGATTCAAATTTAACTGCAAGAGTGTCTCAATCAACAATTCTGGACTGGGGGCAAAAAAGTGCAAAAAACACGTATCTGTTTATGTTTTCCGTTTATAATAATACACTGTATTTTTTTTGCACCTTTTCAATTCACCTGTGGTAACTAAAAATTGCTGTTTTCAGATTTACCTTGCAAGCTGCGTCAATGAACAAGCTGTAGTGCCCCGCCAAAGTCAAAAAAAACACGTATCCTGTTATATTTTTTTCGTATAAAACAGAACGGTATTTTTTGCACCTTTCAATTCACCTTGAGTGACTATAAAATTGCTGTTTTCCCTTCAGATTTACGAGCAAGCTAAGGTCAATGAACAAAGCTGTAGTGGCCAGAAGTCAAAAAAACCACGTTATCTGATTAAGTTTTTCGTATAATACAAAACGGTATTTTTTTGCACCTTTGAATTCACCTTTGGGGTGACTATAAAGAATTGCTGTTTTTCCAGATTTACGTGCAAGCTGCGTCAATGAACAAAGCTGTAGTGCACCAAAGGTCAAAAAAAAAAAAAAAAAACACTTATCTTTATTTTTTTCGTATAATAAACGGTAATTGTTTTTGCAGACCTTATAAATTCACCTGTGGAGTGACTATAAAAAATTGCTGTTTTTCAGATTTACGTGCAAGCTGCGTCCAATGAACAGGAAGCTGTAGTGGCGCCAAAGTCAAAAAAAAAAAAAAAAAACACTTATTCTGTTATGTTTTCGTATAATACACGGTATTTTATTTGCACCTTTCAATTCACCTGCTGGTCGACTATAAAATTGCTTTTTTCAGATTTACGTGCAAGCTGCGTCAATGAACAAAGCTGTAGGCGCAAAGTCAAAAAACACGTATCTGTTTTTATTGTTTTTTTTCGTATAATACAAACACATACCAAACGGTATTTTTTTTGCACCTTTTTTCAAATTCACCTGTGGTGACGATAAAATTCTGTTTTTAAGATTTACTGTGCAAGCTGCTTCAATGAATAAAGTGGTAGTGCGCCAAAGTCAAAAAAAACACGTATCTTCTGAAATGTATTCCCGCCGGATAATAAAAAAACAATGTTTTTTTTTGCACCTTTCAATCACCTGTGTGACTATAAAATTGCTGTTTTGTCAAGATTTACTTGCAAAGCTGCTTCAATGAAACAAAGCTGTAGTTGCGCCAAACAAAGAAAAGAAGTCAAAAAAACACGTATTGCAATGTATTTCTTTTTCTTCCATTTTTCGTCGGATGATAAAATGTATTTTTTGCACACCTTTCAATTCACGCTGTGTGACCTATAAAAATTGCTGTGTTTTTTCCCAGATTTACGAGCAATCTGCAGTTCAATAATTAACAAAGGCAGTAGTGCGCCCAAAGGAGGCCAAAGTCAAAAAAAAAAACACGTATCCTGAAATGTATTCCGGGGGATTGATAAAAAATATGTATTTTTTTTTTTTTTTATTTTGCAAACCTTTTTTTCTTTTGTTCTTTTCTTTTCAATTTTTCTTTTTTCTATTTTTTCTTTTTTTTTCAATTCACCTTTGTTGACTGTAAATTGCTGTTTTTCAGATTTAATACGTGCAAGCTGCGTCAAATGAACAAAGCTTAAGTTGTAAGTTAGTGGCGCCAAAGAAGGTAGGAGTGCGCCAACAAAGGTCAAAAACAACCAACACAAAACCAAACAAAATAAAAACAAACACGATCTTGTTTATGTTTTTCGCCCCGTATAATAAACGGTATTTTTTCTGCACCTTTCAATTCACCTGTGTGATTATAAAAAATTGCTTTTCAGATTTTAGGTGCAAGTTTGATATTATGAACAAAGGTGGAATGGGTAAACATTGAAAATGACACCTATCTGAAATGTATACTGAAATAAAAGTGGAGTTTTGTATCATTACTAACAAAAGAGACCTGCATTTACTAGAACATGATGTTGTATTCCTAATATAAGTTCCACAGCTAGCACAGCTAATGTTGTGAGGTTTCTCTCCTCTGTGCAGAAATAGAATAATTCCGCTGAGCTGTTTGGCCACAGGCAGAGCGCACGTCCTAACTACTCCTATGAGCACTGAGAGACACTGAGCTGAACAGGAAACGCTGTTCTAATGTAAAAACAGGTCATGTGATTTTTTTCCCAGCCAAATACGTCACCATACACAATCCCAGTCCCAATGACGTCGCACACACATCTCACCCTGCCTAATGTCTGTAATCTGATTTGCATGCAGGCCAAAATTACAGGAAGCGCCGAAAGATGGCGCGATCTTAATAGATGATGCACAGATTTTAGCCTTAAATTAAATCGCATGATATAAAAAATTTCGATCCCATAAAAACCCTTCCCCCCCGTTTTTTTTTTCAACTTGTCATAATTACCCGCTAAACACAAGTTTTTCCCCCAAGAGTTTTGAAAAGGGGGGCGAAGCACTTTTAAAATAATCAGGTTTACAGGTTTGGGAAAAAATTTGTATTTGGGGGGGGTTTGTCAATCCAAATATAAAAAAAAATTTTTTATGTTTTTTATACTTTTAAACTTTTAAAAATGTTTAAATTTTCCAAATTTTTCCTTAAAAACTGAACTGCTAGCTTTGAGTAACAGGGCAAACTAAAAATGGTGCCGACACCTGTGTCCCGCCCCCAAATTTTGACGTCAAAAAATTTTCGGAAAAACCGGGGATGTCTTACGGGAAATCAAAATAACTTACGGGAAAAACCAAATGGGACTTACGGGAAAAACCACCCGAGATGACCCCAAATTCAGAAGGGGACAGCGAGGATGTCTTTTTTAGTTGAAATTAAAAATCATGCCTTAAACCAGGGCCCCTTTCCCTTTTTTTCCCTTTTTTAATACTTGTGCACTGAAAAAAACCCCGTAGTGGGGTTGGGAAAGAAGCTTTAGAGAGATAGGGGGTTTTGAAAGGGAAATTTTGTGCACACAGGGCCCCCAAATTTGGGAGTGCTGACTGACCCAGTTTTTGTCATTTTCCACCCCCCGACAGCGAAAAAAGGAAGGGCAGCGAAAGATAGGGCTACGATCCACCATACGTCAAAAACAAAGCAGTGGGGAAACGGTGCCCCCACAGATCGAAAGCACAAAAGGGGGACGTCACACAGGAAGTCACCCTGGGGGGCCACGGGCCCCGGGTGTAATCTACCGGTCATGTGTTGACCACACACTGGGTTATACTTTTTTTCCCCAAAAGAAATTGAAAACCCCCGGCCAAAGTCGGGGGGTTTTTTTCACCCCAAAACCACTATTTGGGCCCGGGCCCCGGGGGAAGCAGGTAAAGGGGCTCTCACCTGCCCCTCAACCCACCTTTTGCCCCTTTTTTTGTTTCCCCCAAAAAAGGAAAAACTACTTTGCTGTGGCCCGGGCATCACAAACCCTTTGAGGCCCAAAAACTATTTGGGAAAAGTGGGCAGCAAAGAGGGGGGGAAGACATCCGCCCCTTCTTGCAGAAAGCGGGAAAAATAGGGGGGGGTTAAAGGGAGATTTTGAAAGGGGGGGGTTTTATGTTGCGAGGGGTAAAAAGGTTTTGTACAGCGACACCGTTTGGGAAGGGAAGGCGGCGGGGGGACGGGCAAACACTAATCGATGTAGCCGATGAACTTTGGGACCGGGGGAGAAGCAGGAGGGGCCCGGGACAAGTTTTCGGTGCCCTATTTAAACAAGGCATAAAGTTCCCCAGAACGGAAAATTCAGCCCACCCCAATGTCTCCTTGTCCCCTTTTCTCCTGGGATGAAGTGGCGCCCTCCCCCTCAAACTCCCCCTTTAGTCCCGGCCCGGGGAAGCATTCCGAAAACTCTACTTTAAATTTTAGGGAAAAGGGGGAGGAAAAAAAGGAAGTTTTTTGGACGAAAAGAAAAATCGGGGTTTGGGAAAGAAAGAGAGTTAATTTTGGGGCCCGGAGATTTAAATTTGGGGTTTTCATAAACATACGGGGTTGGTTTTAAAAGCCATGTGATTTTGGCGTTTTTTTTTTTTTTTTTTTTTTTTCATTTTTTTTTTTTTTTTTTTTTTTTTTTTTTTTTTTTTGGAGGAAAATTTTTTTTTTTTTTTTAACCAAAAAAAGTGTACAAGGGTTCATCTTTACATGGGGAGAAGTGAGCAGCAGCTTGCGTTTTTGGGGGCAGGGGCCAGCCCTTAAGTCGGTATGTGGCTGGGGGGTTAAAGCGGGTGGCAGAAATTTGGGGGTTTGGGGGGACCCAAAAACGGCCAGGGATTTAGACCACCCCTTTGAAAGGTTCCCAAAAGAAACCCGGCACAGGGACTCACGGGGTCAGCGGCGGGTAACTCATCAGTGCAACGCATTGGGGGTAAAATCACCTCTCGGGGGTGTGCCAGTTTTTTGTTTAAGACCCCAGGGGAAAGGCAAAACGGCTAAAATTTGAATCTGTTGCCAGAAAGTAAAACGGGGCCCAAAACCTTTAATGTTAGAAACCCCAGGGCCCTTTCTCAACATCATGCAGTGTACCATATGTTTTTCAGATGTGGTAGTCCTCCTGTCAGACCAACAGAAAAGGGGCCAAAAAATTTTTAAAAATTTAAAATTTTTTAATATTTAATCTAAAAAAAAGGGGGGGACACTTATCCCATTAAAGGCATCTAAATAAAAAAAACCCAAGCCCAAAACAAAAATATGGGGAGGGCCCAGGAAACACAATCCCTACATAGCCCTAAAACAAAGAATTGTGCCTACCCTAACCAAACAACAAAATTTTTATCCCCCGGGTTTGGGGGTTGCATATTGTTATGGGGATACTATACCTCTGATTAAAATTTATCTAGAGGTTTCCTTTTTGGGGCATTAGTCCATCCTGTCCCCAACCCAGTTTGAAAGCCCCCAGGGCACGCCTCCCTTTTCGCAGTTATGGCTTTACCACCTCTGCCGAAGACAACTCCCCTGTCTATTACATCAACTACCGTTTCCCGATTTTTTCCGATCTTCGGGACTCATGGGGGCCAACAGTCGTTCACCGAGACGATTGCCAAAGACAGCCCGTATGCGTTCCCAGCCACACCCAAGTGCAAATTGGGCCCTTTCCCCTGTCCCCAAATTTGGGGGTACTGCATCCCCCCTTTTCAAATGGGGGACCTGCACCATTCAAAGAACTGGCCCGGAAATTGGCATTCACTTCATCATTTTTAACGACACAGGGGTGGGGGTCCTTTGGACCCCTGCAAGCGGTGTTTGCGGCCACCCCAGGGAGCGGCCCCCGGTAAGGGGTCCCCGGGTTTTAACCAACCGCCCGGCCAAAGGGGAGGAAAAAAGGGGATTTCTGGGGGCCCCGGGGTCCTACCAGGTTTTGCTACCCTTGGCCCCCCCCCCGACTAGCTTTGAGGTGGCGCCGAGGCGCCCCGGCCCCGGAGGGGACCCGAATGTAAGACGAAAACTCGTTGTCAAAAATTTTAGGGCCAAAAAAGGGTCCCCGGGGGGAAAACCCCCCTGGAGATTTGAGGTTTTAGGGAATTTAGCAAAAAAGGGCGGGGGACACGGGCAGACAGGAACTTTGAACAGGGGGGAAAATTTTATGAACAGGAATAATATATTTTCAGGGGGGAAAAGTATGAACAGGGGGAAAAAGAAAGAAAAGGAATAAATATATTAAAAAGTGGGGGGTTTTTGAAAGGGGGGGAAATTTATGAAAGGAAATAAACATTTAAAAAAGGGGGGAAAAAGATGAAAAAATAAATTTTATTAAAAGGGGAAATTATTTTAACGGGGGGAAAAGGGTGAACAAGAATAAATATATTTTAAAAGGGGGAAATTATTGAACGGGGGAAATTGATGAACAGGAAATTAAAAAATTTTTTAAGGGGGGAAATTTTTTAACAGGGGGGAAAATTTATGAAAAGGGGGGAAAATTGGGTGAACAGGAAGAAATTGATGAAAAAGGGGGGGAAAATTTAAGAACAGGGGGCCCCCCCCTTTTTTCCACCTTTTTCAGGAGAAGGGGCCTCCCCCTTTTTTCCCCCTTTTAAAAAGGGGGGGGTCAACCCCTTTTTTCCCCCTTTAACAGGGGAGGGCCTCTCCTTTTTTCCCCCTTTTTTCAGGGGGGGGCCTCCCCCCCTTTTTTTTCCTTTAACAGGGGAGGGCCTCCTCTTTTTTTCCCCCAAATTAAAAAGGGGGGGGCCCCCCCTTTTTTTCCCCCAATTTAAAAAGGGGAGAGCCTCCCCCTTTTCCCCCTTTTAAAAGGGGGGCCTTTCCCCTTTTTTTACCTTTAACAGGGGGGGCCCCCCTTTTTTCCAAACCCTTAAAAAGGGGGGGCCTCCCCTTTTTTTTATACCCAAAGGGCAGTTTTTCAAACTGTCCCTTTTTCTTTTTTTTTTTTTTCTGTCCCATTTTAGTTTTGTTTTGAATTCCTGAAAATGGCACAGAAAGCAAAAAAAAGCACCCAAAAAAATTTCCTTTTAGTTATGGTTTTCCCTTTATTAAAATTCCATACGCTGCTTTGAAAAAACTGGTGTAATGCAGAAGCCGGGTTCAAACCACCATGTTTATACTTCATGGGGTGTTTGATTGTCAATGCTGTCCTCCCTTTAACGGGCTTTTTATGCAAATGGCTTACCCCTCAAACCCAAAAAAACCTCCCCTGCCACTCTTCCCCATCAATACTGCAAGAAGCAGGGGGTATTGGCCCCAATTTCTTCGGGTGCCAAGTAGCTGCTGACTGCCCTCCTCAAAATTTTTTAAACCTCACTGTAAAGTGGCCGCTGAGCCAAACCACTTTGTAATCTCCCGGGCCCGGGGAACCAATGGGAAAAGAGGTGGGTTGAGGACAGGTGAGGGCCGCTGACCCGCCCCAGGGCCCCCGCCAAATAAGGGTTTTGTCTGACGTTCCCCCCGAATCTTGGCTGGGGTGTCAGATGTATCTTGGAGGAAGTGGATGACCTAGTCAACCAATCCCAAAAACCCCTTTGGGGTTTCCCGAACAAACATGGCCCGCTAGATGACACTGGCAGTTCTGGCCTCACCGATGACCCTTGCTGCGAAGTCCCTTTCTGTGGGTGTGCCTTTGCCTGTCCCCGGGAAAGTTTGTTGGCCCCTGCCACTTGCATGTGAAGAGGGCCCGCCACCTCCTTTCTGACATACTTTTTTTTCTAAAATGTACAGACTTTTGTTTAAAAGAAGATATTTTGTAAAAAAGATAAATACAAAACCCTGTTTGGGCTCCCAAAAGAACCCCCCTAAAAGCTTGGGTAAAACCCCTTTTTTTAAATCCGCGCTCCACAAATGGCAAGGAAAAAAAGGACTTGTTGTGCCGGGTTTAAAAAAAACTTTTTTAAATTTTTTGAATTTTAAAAAAATAAAACAGTCTTAAAAAACCTTCGGATTGAATTGTGCTTCAATTTTCTTTTTTGGCGTTTAAAAAGGGCCGAAATTTTTTTACGAATACTAAAGCAGAAAAAAACTTTGTTAACCCTTTTATGTAAATTTCCAAAAAAAAATGTGCTGCCCCAACCCCTCACCAGCCCTTTTTTAGGGGTTTGTTAAAACGGGGGTTTTTTACGGAACACAAAAACAGAAAAAAATCGTTTAAAAAACCTTCGGATATGAATTTATGTACAGGCAAAAAATTTTTATTGGCGGGGGAAAAAAAAAGTTTTTTTTACTGAATACAAATGCAAAAAATCTTAATTTTAAAACATTAAAATAAATTGCGCAAGAAATGTCGCCAAAAATTACCAATTTGTAGTGTGTTTTTAACCGGGTTTAAAATTTTTGGAACCCCAAAACAGGGAAAAAATCATAAAATTTAAACCCTTTGGGAAAGAATTATGCTACAGGCAAAATTTCTTCTTTTGGGGGGGTGAAAAAAAAACGTTTCCCTTTTTGGAAACCACAACACAGACAATAAAAATGCGCAAAAAATGAGAAACCAAAAAAATTTAAATGGGATTAGGGTTGTAAAAATTTCTGTTTCTTTAAATGAATACACAGCAACAGACTTGGAAAAAAACCCCTTGGGTATTCAATGTCTAAAAAAATGAGCAAATAGCATTAAAATGTATGAAATTGGGAAAGCACACTGGACTTCAGTTCCAATACCCCACAAAATCAGAATTAAAAAACTAAGAGAAGCAGTTTTCTGAGACAACTTTTTGGCCCCCCAAAAAACGGGTTTATAAAAGTGAGTTCTTTTAAGGATATCAAAGCAGCAGCGGCGGCAGCACCTTCCCTACACAGCAAAAAGTGAGAGGGGTGTGAGCTGAAGCGTCGTGCCCGGACTTATATAGTTTCGGGGGGACGTCACAGAATCCCCCCGGTCTCTGATTTGGGTTCATCCGCACATGTTTTTGTAGGCTATGCCTTTCTTTCCTTTCCCAGACCCTTTTTTGCCCCCTTGAGCCCTATGCTCAAGCCATTTTTCAATCAAAAACCATTCGTTTCGCTAAACACCCCAAAAAATTGACTTTGTTCAAGAATCGAAAATTTTCCCTTTAAAAATTCTAAACGAATTCCACTTCGTTAGAATCAATTCGCCCATCTCTAGATATAATACAATATTAACCAACAGGTGAGGAGTATACTCAATTTAGTGAGATACTGTATTTGTAAATAATACTATACATCTAATATGGTGAACTTTTTAAAAATTTAACTCTAATTATAAAACAACTCTCCATAAACCAACAGTACAAACACAAGTGATAAACTAACACAAAAATGATTGACTCTTCCTTTATAAGCCCCCTTTTCTCCATTCATCCTGCATTCTAATATGTTCACTTAGTAAATATCAAAAGAGAATCTGTCTTGGGGGAACAAAATTTACTGATAGCTGCCTATAGCGTTCTTAGGAGAGGGAAGGTGGAAGAAGTAGAAGCATGAGACACACACACAAGAAGCAGAACAGCAGACATTAGACAGCACTATGGAGAAGTATACCAGTAAGTGCAGCACTGTGGTGAGATTAAAGACTCAGTATAAAGTCAGCACCATCTCTCTGTCTCTCTGCAGGTCCCTTCCCTCATCTCTTAATTGACTGGTTCACCATTTCTTCTGCAAGACAGATTCTGTTAGTGACTTCTGATTTAATGAACATATAAAAATGCAAGAGAGTGGAGAAAAGGAGGATGATAAGTGAAGACGGAAGGATGTTTCTATTTAATAAGATATTGTTATGTTTCAAAAGAGCTTTATTGCCAGACGGACAAAAACACAGAGGAAAAAGGCAACAAAGTCCATGAAACGTTTTGGGGGAGAGGTGGATCCTTGGGAACAGAAGAATAAGGACCAGGAATGGCACCAGAAGCCCTGCAGATTTGTGCCAGGAACAATGCCAAAGGAACACTAACAACCAGAACACAGCAGACACAGGACAGGAGGTAGACAGGGGTCCAGATCAGGCAGGGAGCACAGGCAGGAACACGGATCGAAGAATACTGCCGGCCAGAAATATAGCAGGCAAAACCCCACCTTGCACTCAGATGACTCAGGTCCTGTCTGACAGCAGAGGCTGTTTCTTATAGCCAGCAAGATAGGGAAATGGGCGTCATCTACTAATGCTGAGGTCAGATTAACCATTGCCCTGCTGGCTGGCATGGAGAATGCTGAACCTCCAACACAGCAGCCCCTTACAGTACCCTCTCCCATCCCTTTTATGAGGTCCCTCTGGATCGTCAAAAGGAATAGAGGATTTCAGACCAAGAGACGGGGCACAGGAGCCCAGATCAGCAGCGGGCATGGCACAGGAGCTCCGATCAGCAGAAGGAGTAGCACAGGAGCCCGGATCAGCAGTGGATATGGCACAAGAGCCTTGATCAGCAGTGGACACGGCACAAAAGCCCGGATCAGCAGTGGACATGGTACACGAGCCCAGATCAGCAGCGGACGTGGCACAGGAGCCCAGATCAGCTGCGGATGTGGCACAGAAGCCTGGATCAGCCCGGATCAGCAGTGGACATGGTACACGAGCCCAGATCAGCAGCGGACGTGGGACAGAACCCCGGATCAGCAAAGGACGTGGCAGAGGAGGCCAGAACAGCAGCAGATGTGGCACTGGCCTCTGGACAGGCAGACATGATATGTGTTTTGATTTTTTTTTGCAATGATCCCTACTGTTCATAGAGGGAAGCAATAACACAAAGATTAAATAATGTATTCCTAATCGGTCTTGAGTCTCTGAGTCTTGATCAGTGGCGTAATGGAAGCACCTGGCACAATCATAACTAAGTGAAACTCTACAATAGTGAAATTATTACTGGCAACTACCCCCAAGTGAGCAGAATAAATCTTTTTAGTAAATCTACAAAAATGTTTTTTTTTTTATTGGTAGCAGAAAATGTTGCATTTAGACTAATTACTTTTTCACAGTTAAAACATCAATAACTAAAGACTCTACAGAATTGACAAATCAATTATCATTCCGCCTTTTACTTAAATTAAAATGATGATGCATCATTTACGTTGAACTGTATAATATAGTTCAAGCAGATGTCTGTCAATTATCTAGGAAATAAGAAGCTATCATTTGCACTTTCCAATACGAGCACATCTGACTTTGTTAAAACTAGGAGTTCATCTTACTTTTTCTAAAACTTATATCACTATTTTTTTCTGTATTGTATTGTTAAGAGTTAGCAGCTGCAATGTGTGCATGTTCAAGTTACAGTAAATCAAAGAAGTAAAATAGATTAGGTGGGAATTTATGCTGTAGCTGAACAGATGGAAAACTCAAACACCTAAGCAGACTTACAAAATGCGCCAAGTTGGTTTAATTAGTTTAGTTGCTGCAAAATATTGGATGTTATTAAACTTTTCATAACAGGTATTTAAATCTTTAAACTTTTTATATGGCAGCAGATCATTTTGTTAACGTGAAGCTAATACAAGTACAAAGATAATAGAAACTGAAAAAAAAATAAAAAATTGTAAAATATTTTGTGTCCGATGAAAACAGCCCATCACAAGCCTCAATGGTGATGTGTGGCTGAAGGAGTACATGAAGAATGAATGATGATGTCATTAGTTGGGATCCCCTAAACCCAACTGTTAAAAAAGGGTTTAGGTGCTTTTTTTTTCTTTCTTTTTTTTCATCCCCTAATGACTAAGGAGCAGTTAAAACCTTTGGAACAGCCCCTTAACGTCAAAGTCAGTGTGATTTTTTATGTCTCCTTTCAGTCAGCAGCCTTTATTTAAAGGGATTGTCCATGTTGATCTTTTCTTCCCAATGCTGGACGTCCAAGTCGGGGATGAGTTCCTGCAAATGGACAAATCCTAAAACAGAGTTTTTACAATTGCTGTGGGAAACCAGATGTACATTACAGCTGGCATTCTGCAGCAGTGGCCCCGAGTGAAGTTTACTTCAGCAGGTTTGATCGACTCCTTAGTCGTCACGGTCAAATACGACTGCAGCAGTTAAGGAAAAGGCAGGGGTATGGGCTCCCTCTGTCCACATTTGCACTGCCACGATACAATTGTGGCTGCCAATGGCTTCCCTGTGGGCATGGCCGAGCATAATGACTGACAGTTGTCATGAAGATCAGTACACAGCAGTAATGATCTTCCTCTATGGGGACAAGTAAAAAAAAAAAGTAAAAACAAATGGTCATGTTATTTAACCCGCACGGTGAACACTGTAAAAGAAAACAAATATAAGCAGTCACAAAATTACGATTTTCGTTCATTCCTCAGCACTTAAAATGAAAAAACAAGGGATCAAAAATTCATATAAATGACAAAGTGGTAACAATGAAAATATCAGTTTATTCCACAAAAAAAAAATCCTTCCACAGTACTGTATACGGACAAATAAAAAAGATATGGTATCATAAGATAGCGATGCATAAGCATTGCTTTACATAATAAAAACTTTTTAAATTTTTTTCCTCGCTCCCAGGTCTGGCTCTAGTTCCTTGTTTGAGGTTAAGTTTGAAGGGACTGATTTCCAATCGTATTTTCCAATGGCTTTAGATATTTGATGAAGAGAGGTAATGGTTGTGACTTACAGAGACATTCTTGCCTCTCAACAATATGATGTTGCCCTCCTTCATCAAACCAACAGCAAACACAATGTCTTTTCTCTTTTTTTCTATTTTGTAGTGCTTGCTGTTCACACTCACTGTCGTTAACACTATAATGCTCCAATATTGAGATTTCTCTGTGCATGTGCATATTTGTATTTTATTTGTACTTTATTGCCCATTACCATTGAACATATCATTATACTGTACTGTAATCATTATTTGGTTATTTAATAAAAGCTTGGAATAAGAAAAAAAAACTTTTTACATTTTTTTTGAAGTGTTCAACATAAAAAACTATATAGAGTATCTTGTTAACCTTATCGACCCACAGAGTAAAATAACTTGTTGCATACACTGCAAGTGAGCACTGTTAAAAATAAAAATAAAAACACCTATAGGATTGCAGTGTTTTCTTCCCCCTGCCTTCCAAAAAACTGATTTAAAAATAAACAAAAAGCCTTGTCCTCCAAAAATTATACAAATAAAAACGTCAGATCATCCCGCAAAAAAAAAGGGCCATGCCCCAGTCCGAAACACGAAAAATAAAAAAGTTAGGGGTTCAGAATATGGTGTTTCAAAGCGTTTTTTTAATTTTTTTTTTGTTTTAAAAGCAGAAAAAACTTAAAAAAATCCCAAAATTTGGTATTGTTGTAATCGTTTTTG
Organism: Phyllomedusa bahiana; assembly: GCA_025379985.1. Classification (NCBI taxonomy): domain Eukaryota; kingdom Metazoa; phylum Chordata; class Amphibia; order Anura; family Hylidae; genus Phyllomedusa; species Phyllomedusa bahiana. Next base: position 72,046 of record JAODAL010015057.1, read on the forward strand.
GGCCCCTGTGAGTAAAAATCGCTTGTCATTTTACTGCCACGTGACCACTGTAAAAAAAAAAATAAAAAAACACTACTAGGATTGCTGTATTGGGTTTTTAAACGCTTCACAAAAAATTTGAAAAAAAGCAAAAAAAAGGGAAATCATATGAACCCCTTTAAAAAAACCAATGAAAAACCATAAATCATCCATAAAAACCCAAACCCCCTTTTAATTTAAAACCCCTTATACAGAAAAGTTTTGGTAGCAGCTTGATGACAAAAAAACTAAAATTTTTTTATAAACGAAATTTTCTTTTTGTAAAAAAGTAAGAAAACTTAAAAACCCTTTTTATAACATTTTTTGTCTTTAAAATTTTCCCTTTACACCACACAATAAATTCTGAAAAAATTTAAACCCCCAAAAAAAACAGTGGTGGAACTGGGGTTTTTTTTTTACCCACCATTTTCAGGGACTCAATGCTAAAAAATGATAGAACCCTGGGGCCCCCAAAAATTGAAACAATACCCCCCTTTGATAAGTCCATAAGGGGGGGGTAAAACCCAAAAATGGGGTGATTTTGGGAAAGGGTTTTTAAATCTATTCTGGTACTTTGTAAATGTGGACAGGGGCCCCCCAAAATCTGTTTTCCCAAAAGTCAAATAGTGCACCCTCCGCTGTACGCCCTGCAAATTGCAAAACAAACAAAAATTTTACCCCTTTAAATAAAAGGTTTTGGGCCAAATTAAAAGGGAAATTTGGGGAATTTTAAGTATTTTGGGGAGTTTTTTCCCCGGAATTTCTTTGGAAAAACTGAAACATTTAAAACCCTTAAAATTTGCAGATAGTTGGAAAAAAAAAAAAAATTTTTCATTTTTATACCCAAAATGTTTAAAAAAAAAAATTTGTGAAACCCTGGGGGTTGACTACTACTGCACCCTGGATATTTTCCCTTAAAAGGGGGTATAGTTTTGATTTGTGGCCCTTTTTGGGGGGGGAGTTTTTTTTTTGCCCCTTAGGATTTTTTGGTTGAGCGTTTTCGTTGACTATCGCCATCGTCGATGGTCGAGAGTCGGCCATCAAGACAAGATATTCGATGGTCGAGTTTGATTATCCCCGGATGACCTTTTAAAGTCTAGGGGAAAAGCAACAACACCTTCATTCTTCCCCCAAAACGGGTGGAGAAGCGGGAATAAACCCCCAAAAACGTCAAATGGTATGGTGTCATTTTTGGCAAAATTTTTAGGTTTTTTAAAAGCCACAGAAAAAAAACCCCACAGACCTTTTCACTACCCCTTGTTTAAAACCACAGCATGCCCCTTTTAAACCTGCATGACCCAAAAAAATTAAAAAATTTTCCCGAAGGCGTATGTTTTGGGAACCTTTCATTTTATTTGAACGGGCTTTGGGAATATCCCTGTCCTTTTAAAGCGCATGAGCCCCAAACCTGCTTTGGCCCCCAAGATTTAAAAAGTCCCGGAAAAAAAGGGTCTTTAAACCCACCTTTTGGTTAAACCCTGACTTTTGATTTTAAAATCTGCCCAGTACCGGGAATGAAAAATTAAAAACCGGGTTGACCCACAGTTTAAAAAAGTGCCGGAAAAAAGGGGTCTTTAACCAAAATTTTTTAGTTTCACTGGACTTGCCCAATCCCTGCCCTGGGCCCACCCTGACCCCCAAAAACCCCTGAATGCCCCTTTTTTAAAAAAGTCCCAAGGAAAAAGGAGTCTTTAAACCCACCATTTTAGTTTCACTGGAAATATCTGCCCCTTTGTCCTGGGTAGCGCTTGCCCCCCCGAATGATGGGCCCAAATTGAGTTTCCTTGGAAATACTGGTGGTTAAACGTTTTGTTCCACCCAGGTCCCCTTTTTCTTTGCATTTTTTTTCTCTTTTTACTAAAAGTGCTGGAGGAAATTGTCTTGTTCTTTGTTCTCTGTCCGTGTTTCCCTTTAACCCCAATGTCCTTGAAAAACCCACATCTGGTAAAGTCTTCCGGGTTACCTAAATTTGGTACAATTCAGGGGAAATTTTTTTTTCCCAGCTTTTTTTACTTGCAAGTTTTTTAGTATTTTTTAATTCTAGAAAACCTTTTTTTAAAAATAGGTGGAACCCCACCATGTCTTTGTTTCTTTTTTTTAAATTTGTTTTAAAAAGGGGTTGTTAATTTACGGGATTGCTAGCTATGTTAAAGATTTTGGGCAATATGTGTCCTTTAACGTGTCCTCCTTTTTCCTGTTTCTGCCCAGCCTTTCCCCCTTGAAAAAACTCTTGACAATTGTGAAGAAAAAATGTCTGTTGGGAAACCCACTTTTTTTAAATTTGGGGGCCTGAAAGTCTAGCTGAATTTCGCAGAAAAAACCCCCCCAAAAATTCAAAAAATGCCCCTTGAGCCATTTTTTAAAATTTGGGGAAGAACAAATGTCTGTTAGAAAAAAAATTTTTTTTTAATAGGCCCTGTGGTTGGGCTGATGTCACAGAAAAAATGCCCCAAAAAATTAAAAGCAGGGCCCTTTGACCCAATTTGGACAATTGTGAAAAAAACAAATGTCTGTTAGAAAAAAACTTTTTTTTTTTAAAAACAGGACCCGTTTTTATAGCTGCATGTCACAGCAAAAGGGCCCCAAAAAAATTAAAAAGCATGACCCTTGACCCATTTTGGGAAAAATTGTGAAGAACAAATGTCTGTTGAAAAAACATTTTTTAGATAGGCCCTGTAGTATTGCTGTTTAAAAACCAGCGTGACCCAAAAAAATAAAAAAAATGACTTATCGGGCCCTTTTAAAAAATTTGTGGGGGAGAAATTTCCCAAATTAGAAGCCACATTTTTTTTCCCAAAGGACTTGATTATAGCTTTATTCCCCAGCAACATACCCCAAAAAAAATTATAAAAATTTTACTTTCACCCATTTTAAAAATTTGTGAGGGAGAAATCCCATTTAAAAAGCCACTTTTTCTTTTCCCAAAAGGACCATGATTTTTGGGTTTTCTCACGGGAACATGACCTCAAAACCATTGAAATGCGAAAACTTCTAAAGATAAAGTGAAAAAATTTGGAATGGGTTTGTTGTCAAAAAAACCCTTTGCTTTTCTTTTACAGTCTCCCCCACAGCAAAAAAAGAAAAATTTGAACTGTTGGGAAAAGAGAATAAAAATTGCAGTAAAAAATTTGTTTCATTTAAAAAAAAATTTTTTAAAGAGGCCCCATTTCTGTTTAAAAGGGAATGTGAATTTAGCCCGGGCAACTAATCGGGGACACTCGGCAATTGGGGCCACAACATCATCAGAGATCCATCCCGATTCATCTTGATGAAAGTCAAAGTTTCCACATTATTGGGGAAAAAAGCCGGATGGTTTGTCTGTAATGATCCCCCAGCTGTGTAAAGGTCCTCAGATATGACGTGGCTGATGGGCGGAAAAACACCTTAGGGGGCGGGGCGAGGAGCTGGGGGCCAAATTCATCCTTTTAGAATCTTTGGGCCCGGGAGCCAATCACAAACATGGGTTGTTGAGCGCAGTTTGCGTGCACCATGTTTTAAAGCTGGTTTTTGTGTGTTGGATGTGTCCCCGGGCTTTTGCTTGCTTTGGGGTTGAGGGGGTTTAAATAAAGTTTTGCCAGAGGTCACCCATTGGGCTTCTCCCACCTTGCCTGCTGCTGCCGCTGCCTATTTGGCATTTAAATTTGTTTGTCACGTCGCTGATTTTTGTTCCCCCCGGGGACTTTTGGGGGGAAACTGAAGCAGCCCGCAACAGATGTCCCCAGTGATAATCAGAAAGGTCCCCTTTTCCTGCTTTTTTATTTCTCTATTTGGGTGGGGGGAAGGAAAGTGTGTTTTTTTGTTTTGAAAGGGGGGATCAGGAGGGTGGGCCCCCCCCGTAATGTTGGGTTCTTTTTGGGATGGCCTTAATGCGAGGATTCATGTTGCAGGAAAGGGGAGCATCAACCCTTCATGTGAAAAATTGGAGCCTTGTTTTCCCCAAAGCCTTGGGTCGAGGGGCACTAGCAAAACTGATCTTCCTCATCCCCCTCCCCGCCTAAAATTTTCGCACCAACCTCTTTCCAAGGCGGGGGACTTTGGGTTTTTTAACATCGGTGTCTGGAATACCTCCCTCCCCCACTCCTTCCCCTTCCTCCGGGACAGCTTCAACAACCGCCCCGACTTGCCCCGAGATGATTTCACCCCGAGAGTGATGCGCCACCTTGCACTAGCTTGGACCCCGACCCCTGCCTAATGAAGGGCCCATGAAATTTTTGGGAAAAAATGTCGGGCCTTTTTGGATTTGACGGAGAGGAAAAGGCTCCGTGTCCGGTTTTTTTCTTTGGGTTTTTTTTTTCCGTTTTTTTTTTTCCCTTTCCCTTTTCCGTTTTTTTTCCCCTGGGGGGGGGGGGGCCCCCCCCGGGAGGGGGGGGGGGGGGGTTGGCGGGAAATGTTGTTTTGGGTGTCCAACGTTTTTTTCCGAAAAAAAGATCACCACAAAACTCATGTGACAAGGGCATTGTCCGCCTGACCATTTTGGTGGCTTTTTCAAAAAATGGCAAGGATGGGGGCAGAGCCTTCCCTTTAAACCCGCCCCCTCTCGGTGGTTCAAACCCCAAGGGGTCCGTACCCCTGTTTTAGGCCAAAGTGTTCCCTTTGTACTGGGGTAATGGCATTGCCCCTCTGCCACAAGTGGAGCATGTGGAGGGTGGAATTCCCGGGGTTGCCCCCGGGGCAAAAATGAGCGGTTTTACGGGGGGGGGCCGAGGGTGACGCTGCAAAGCAGCCCGGCGGGGACGAAGCAGGGTTGGCGAACGGGGGAAGTGCGAAAATCGCCTCGAGGCCCTTTTTCAGCAGGCAGTCAGACCCCGGGGGCCCCTTTAGGGAAAATTTTTGGCGACAAGGTTCATGACTTTTGGGCCCGGCAAGGGGTTTTGCTCCCGCCTACCGTCTTAAGGGCGGCCCGCAGATTTCGCCCTTAATTTGGGACACCCCTTGCCTGGCACCCAAGGGGTTTTTGTCACCCAGGGAAACGCTCGGTCTTGTTGTTAGAGCCGTCCACGCTCCTGGGCCTTTTGTGTGGGGCGGTCTCCAAAGGGAGGGTTAATTTTTTAAACACGGCTGGTTTCCTGGGGACGTGATGCCCCCGAGGACCTTGGGGAAAGAGCCCTGCAAAAAAACCCTGCGGTTTTGAAGAGCGTGCCCCCAAGCCCGAGAGCCCCCGTCACCCCCCGAGGGGCATCCACCCAGTCACCCCCGTGAGCTTTTTCCAGGAAATTTTAGCGGCCCCTTTGGGCCCTGCTTTCTAGTCCATGTGTCGGTGGTGGGGATGGGGCTTTTGGCCCCTGATGCAGACAACGCCTTGAAATTTTAGATGGGCCCCGTGGCTGGGGAAAGGGGGGGGCTTTTCTGGCAAAGAAAAAACCTGCTCGGCATTGGTTTTTGGGGGGCAGGCGAGGGCCCCTGGGTGGCGGAACCCATCTGTGTCCACCAGACGGAAAAAAGGGGAACATTTCCCAAGGCCAAAAACCCGGGGAAAATTTTGACATTTTAGGCTTTTGGTTTGGGAAAGGTTTTGGGGTTAAAATGTTTCTTTGCCCCAAACCTGGAAGACGAAGGCTGGCTGCTAGAATGGCCGCCTGTACGGCGTGAAAGGGCGGGCAAATGGCGGAAGGAGAAGGGTGGTTTTTATGGGTCTCTTTGGGGGTGCTGGTGGGACTGGGCCGGTGGAGACTGAAGCGGAGGTGTCCCTGTCATGACTCTGAGAGGGGGGATGGGAGTGGGAAGCTTGGTTGGTGGCGGAGGGGGAAAGGGGGGCGGGAGAAAGAGGGGGTTTTTTGGGCAGTGGTTGGAGGGGCCGGCGTCGGTCTGGGCCTTTTTTTGGGCCCGTGTTTTCCCCCCATTTCAACTCATGCATTCGCTGAAAGTGACTGAAATGTTGGTGGTGGTTTAACCCCTTAAGGTTCCCTTTCCTCTAATTAAAGCGGTTTTACGGCAATGGCGGAAAATGGGCATCGGGGGTGAATTTTAGGCTTGCTCAAAGAGGCCCCCGGCTTGAGAGGTCCCGGACCCTTTTTTTCGGCGTAAAACGAGGAAACGGGGGTTTTTCGTGGGCCGTGGTGGGGAATCATATCGCGGACTTTCGACCGCCCTTCCCTTTTTGTGGGCGGGACCCCTATTGACACTACCCAGGGCTTCCTCTGGTCCACTGATGAAGGGCTGCAAGCCCAAAACTGCCCGGAAAAGCCGGTTTTAAACCGCAATGTTTCATATCATCATCATCATCAAAAACAGGTGGCTTGGTCGTCCCGACTTTTTTGCATCCCAAAAAGCTGCGGGGTACAAGCAAAGGGGGACTGCAAGGCGTTTCCGGCCCCCCCGGGTTTTTTCGATTGGGCCGGCTTCCTTCAAACCCCACCCGATGGGGAATTTGGAAACTGGGCGTCAGGCAGGAAATAAATCATCCTCTTGTTTTTTTAACATGCCTTTTGACCCCCAAACCCCTTTTTGGGCATCAAAGAGGTCTTCAGGCAAAGGATTATCCCCAGGGTGGGTACACAAATTGACTTTTTGGGGTGGGTTCTTTTTGGAGGATGTGATGATGCTGATGGGCGGGGATTTTTGGGGTGGGCTGCCCAGGACGAGGGGTAAGAATGTAGATGCAGGTTGCATTAACCAATGGGCTGATTGGGGCGATGTTCGTTATAGATTCACGGGCCCTAACCCGCGATGACAGGCCCGCGGTCCCGGGAACTTTACGATCCCCTGGCATGGTGTTGTCGCCAGCACTGGAAGGGGCACCTTCTCTCATACCCCTCCTCCAAATTTTCTACCCCCCTCTTTGCCCCTTCCCCGGCATTTCGTCCCTTTTTCAGAAAAATTTGGGAAAATTTTAGAAGGTATGGAATTTGTTTTGGAAAATCACTTTTTTTAAAAAAAAGGAAAAACAAAGCTTTTCTCAAAAAACCCCCTAATCAAAAAAAATTGCTGGATTTTTAAATTTAAATGCAAGGGGTCTATCAACAAACTGGATGGGCAAAAAAATCAAAAAAAACACGTTTTCTGTTATGTTTTTTGGTTTTAATAAAGGTATTTTTTGCCCTTTCAATTTTACCTGTGGTGAATATAGAATTGTTTTTAAAAAATTTCGTTGTGCTGCGTCAAAGAACAATTTCTTGGGGGGTGGGAAAAAATCAAAAAACACGAACTTTTAGTTTTGGTATAATAAAACGAATTTTTTCCCCTTTAATTCACCTGTGGGGGAATTTTTAATTGCTGTTTTAAAATTTGTAGTGCTGCGTCTTTTGGGAAAATTTCTGGGTGCGCCCAAAAATCAAAAAAAACGTAAACTGTTTGTTTTGGATAATAAACGTTTTTTTTTGCACCCTTTTTAAATTTACCCCGTGGTGAATTTAGAAATTTCGTTTTAAAATTTACGTAGAGGGTGCGTCAATGAAAAAGTGGGTGTGCAAAAGACAGAAAACACGTAACTGTTATGTTTTGGTATAATAAACTTTATTTTTTGCACCTTTAAATTCACCTGTGGTGAATATAGAATTGCTGTTTTAAGATTTACGTAGATGCTGCATCAATGAACAATGCTGGGTGTGCAAAAGTCAAAAAACATGTAACTGTTATGTTTTGATATAATAAACGGTATTTTTTGCACCTTTCAATTCACCTGTGGTGAATATAGAATGCTGTTGTAAGATTTACGTAGATGCTGGTCAATGAACATATGCTGGGTGCGCAAAAGTAAAAAAACACGTAACTGTTATGTTTTGGTATAATAAACGATATTTTTTGCACCTTTCAATTCACCTGTGGTGAATATAGAATTGCTGTTTAAGATTTACGTAGATGGTGCGTCAATGAACAATGCTGGGTGCGCAAAAGTCAAAAAACACGTAACTGTGATGTTTTCGTACGATACACGGTATTTTTGGCAACAAACAACCGGTGCGGACTACAAGATTGCTGGCTTGTAATTTAAGTGCACGGTGGATATTTCAACAGTCACAGGTGTAATGGGTAAAATTGAAAATGAACACCTATCTGAAATGTATACTGATAATAAAAGTGGAGTTTTGCAGCTATCAAAGAGACCTGCAGTTACTAGAAATAATGTGTATCCAATATAAGTTCAGGCTGCCCAATAGCCAGGAAATATTTCAATAGCAAACTGTTAAAAATAAAGATATTTCACTACAATGTCTACACTAAGTCTTGGTGAACTTTATCCAGTGTTCTTTATAGATAGAGCTTGTCTGCGTTCGCCCGCGGGCCCCCCCTCCCCCGCTACCACCGCCATGAATTTACAGCGGTAGATGCTGCTTTAAAATTCTCTAGCTAACTACATAAAATGTTCAAATCTCTAATATAACTAAATTGAAGGATCACAGCTAATAGTAGAGGTTTCTCTGTGCAGAAATAGACTAATTTCGCTGAGCTGTTTGGCCACAGGCAGAGCGCAGGTCCTATCCCTATGAGACGCTGAGAGACACTGAGGCTGAAACAGGAAACGCTGTTCTATGTAAAACGAGGTCATGTGATTTTTCCAGCCAATCGCAACCATAACAGCCAGTCATGACGTCGCACACACATCTCACCTGCTCTATTCTGTAATCTGATTTGCTGGCCGCCAAAATTACAGGAAGCGCCGAAAAAGGCGCGATCTTATAGTGATGACAATTTATTATATAGACTGATTTCGTTCTATAAATTCGATTTTTTAAAAAACCTTAATTATCGCATGATCTGAAAATTTCGATCACCATAAAAAGCTTGCCGATTTCAACTTTGTCGATAAAAATCGCTCAACACTAGTGGTGACTAATAAATTGCTGTATTCAAATTTAACTACAAAGTATCTCTATGAACAAAGCTTGACTGACCAAAAGTGAAAAAAAAAAACCTGTTTTGAAAATGGTATACGGATAATAAACGGTATTTTTTTGGCCCCTATCAATTTACCTGTGTTTTAAAAAAAAAACAAAGTTGCTGGATTCAAATTTAACTGCAAAGGTGGCCTATAAAACAAAGCGGCCTGCGCCAAAGTAAAAAAAAAAACGTATCTGAAAGTATAGGAAAATAAAAGGTATTTTTTGGCACTATAACCCTGTGGTGACTAAAAAATTGTAGATTCAAATTTAACTGCAAGGTGGCTACATCAACAAGTTTGGACGGGAAAAATTTAAAAAAGAACACCTATCTGAAATGTATATGAAATAAAGGGGGTTTTTTGCACAAATAATAGACCTGCAGTTACTAGAAAAAGATCGTATCCTAATTAAGGCAAATGCAATGTCAAAACAAAGTTTTGGCTGAAAAATTCCCAGTACCCTTTTATAAGCTTGTCGGTTCGCCCCAGCCCCCCCCCCCCCCGGCTCCCCCTGTGGACTTTACAGCGGTAGATGCTCCTTTAAAAAAATTCTTTCTAACTACCAAAAAATTGCAAATCCTGATCTAACTAGTTCTAAGGGATCACAGCTAAAAGAGGCTGTTCTGTGAAAAAAATAGAATTTTCCCCTTGAGCTGTTTGTGACTGTTTGGACAGAGGCAGAGGCAGTCCAAATGCTATGGACGCTGCACACACTGTATGAACAGGAAGGGGGCGTTTTTTGTAAAACGGGGTCATGTGATTTTTCCACCAATCGAAACCATACCACCCCAGTCATGCGTCGCACCACATCTCACCCTGCTTTTTCTTAAAGTGTTTTTGCTGGCCCCCAAAAGACTGGAAGCCCCGAAAATGGCGCGTTATTAATGATTATGCACAGTTTTTAACCAAATTACGCGTGATCTAAAAAACGTTCAAAAAAAATCCCGTGCCGATTTCAACTTTGTCGATAATAATCGCTCAAAACTAATTTTAACCACTCTCAAAATTAGAATGATCCCTGGTTGGATTTTAAGGTTTAAAAAAGTGGAAAAATTTTTTCGGGGCTCAGATAAAGCAAATAAAAGTAAAGCATTCATCCAGTTCCAATAGAGACAACGTTTGCATATGGTGAACCCACTGGACCCCTTTTTGCAACAAACGTCTGTCCCAAATTCTCCCCCTTTGTAGCCTTCTAACAATTTCCAAGGTGAAAAAAGAGAGGCAGGTATAACCACTCTAGTTCCACAGTACTGAAGTCCCTTACAAAGAATTTTTGTTGGTCAGGACACTCTTGAAAACTTTAGTCATGTGTAAAAAGGGGCAGGTCTTCTTGACCCATATCTAAAAGTACCTCATGGTTGTCTATCCAGCCATGTACCCACATGAGAGGCAGATGTATAATGATTATGTACCCGGGCCAAGGGGGCTGTCCCTTCCCCTAGGGAAAAAGCCGGGAATTTTTTTAAATTCCCAAATAGTCTGGGGTTTCCCCGAAGGATACTCCAGTCTTTATTTAGGATTGATCATGATCATTTTGATTGTACCTATGATTCTTGGGATTTTCTCACCTGTTGCTCTTTTATAATTCAAGAAACCACTTGTTTTCAGAGTTAAAGCATTTTTCTATACCTTCCCTATTATCTGTTTGGTCTAACATCTTTAGATGAAGCTGTTTCTGAGTTCCCAGGCCTGTATCTTAAAGTTTTCCTTTGATTAAAATTTCTTCTCAACTATAAATCTTTTTGGGTTCCCTTTTTAAAAAGGGGCCAGGTGGTGACTGGACCATTTATAAAAAAAATTGTTGGTGCTTGGTTCCCTTTTGTATTTTATGTGATTTTTAAACTCAAATGTTTTTTTTTTTTAAATTGTAAGGTCCAAAAAGTTCAAAGTGTCACCCCCTACCTCATGGGTAAACTCAGATAATCTTGAGTTTGGGTTTCTACAAAATTGTGGAAGTAGTCACCAGATCAAGACCAGATGACCAGTATCTCCTCTTATTCTTCCCCGAAGAAATCTGATGGGGCCCGGTGAATTCTTAGGTTTTTAGAGTGGTAATAGAGCCTCCAAAGGGGTGTGCAATTTTTAAAGTAATTTAAATGAAAGATATCCACAAGCTCCAGGTGAGCAAATTTTTAGCTTTAAAATTTGGTACATTTCGGTTTGGCCTTTCTCATACATGTCACTGTGAAAAAAACGAAAGATGGAACATAGTGAGTACACCCAAAAAGTTTTCATATATGCAAATTACAAAAATTTAAAATTCATACATCAATGAGAAACCCCGGTAAATACCTTGTATAGATTTTTTTGAAAGAAAAAAAAATCAAAATGGGTTTTTGGATGACATTGGTACGTACTGGAGGACCCTAGCTATCACGCAATGTCTATTACATAGCATCTTATACAAAAAGGTAACACAGGAGTAGAGTTTATGGGGTATATATTATCAAAAAAGGTATATGTATAATTCATAAGGTATAGCACCGTAATTATGCACCACAAAAGATGCTAAAAGTCCCAGTCAATACCTGTATCATCAGGGATATCTAGCAAAACATTGTGACAAACTGAGGTTGAGGAATTCCAAAACCCAGTTTTAATCTGTGCTAAAAGGCCTCGGAATATTCAAGACTCTCTAGTTAAAGCAGATGTTGGATCATGCGGGATAGAGAAGGTAAAACAAACCATCACCACTTCCAGAAAAGGTATGTTCCCCTGTTTGCGGGTTCCCACTGCTCAAAGGTAATTAAAGGGAACTTTGTTCAACACCCCAGAACAGGTAAAAGATATGAGCTCACAGGATACTTTACCTGTGAGAGTTCTTATGTTGTATATGCTATAAAATGCCCCTGTGGTCTGCTATAAATAGGGGAAATGACACAACGAATCAAGGGCAGGTTACCAATCCACAAATCAATGATTCAGCGTGGCAAGACGTGGCCTTATGTTCCCCAATATTTTCAAGAAGAAAACCACAACATAGTGCAACTCAGATCCCAGGTATTAGAACAGGTTGCACGACCAAGGAGAGGGAACAATCATATCCGTATATTAAAAGAACGAGAATCCTTCTGGATAAACAGGTTAGACACACTTAGCCCTAACAGTCTCAATTGAGAGTGTGACTATATATTTGTTCGACATGTTTCTAATAATTTTTTTATAAATAACATTTACCATGTTTTTTTCTTTTTTTCAGCAGTGATAGTTCAGGATTTTCATCAGGGTGAGACACAAACTTCCATATCCCCCTGCAATCTTTGCTTCCCTTCTTTCTTCTCTCTCTCTCTCTTCATATGTTATTCCCTTTTATCTATATTCTTCACCTCTCTTTTTATTCCTTATATTTTGTCCTCCAATTTTGATTATTATTTTTAGTATCCCCCCACTATATCTCTGTCTGTATTCTTTGTGTCTGATAGAGTTTCTGCCTTTATTATTTTGACCTGTTTCATATTTGCCTCTGTTTACCGCCCCATCCTTTTTTTCGGTCTCTTTATGGTCGTCTCCTTTCCTCTTGCTTTTGCTCCCTTTCCTCTTACCTTCTATTTTTGTTTATCCATTGATCTGATATCTTTTTTGTCCCCTTTTTTGTTTTATTTTTTTCTATTTTTAACTCCTTATCCACTCATCCAGTTTTGCTCTAGACTGTATCCACTTTATTGTTCATTTGCCACTCTTTCCATCTCAGTATATTTCCTACTATCTCTGTACTATTGCACGCATACGAGTAGTCCATGCATGCGCAGTTTACTTCATCTCCTCGCTACAAGTCTATCACGCAGACGCAGATTCCTCGTGCAGATGTGCAGCACTTTTTAAAAGACGCCGATGCACAGCTCATTTCTCTCATGTGGCTGTGGCCATTTTCACCCATTCTGCCCTTCTGACTTTTGTAAGCCTTATACATCTTACCTTTCCTTATTGATATTACTCATGATACAGGGTTTGACAGGGACTCTTAGCATCTTTTGTAGTGCATAATTACAGTGCTATACCTTGTGGATTATACATATACCTTTTTGATAATATCTAATCCAAAGAAGAACCAGAGAGTATAGGATAAAATATCAAAATTACTTTATTCATACTTATTTAAAATTCAATATAAAAAAATTAGTGTTTAATGAAAAATCCGACAACAACGGCAAAGTACATATCATCATAAATATATTTGTGCAGGACCAATTATACAGTACCTAAAGCACCATGTAATGATCAGAGCTATATGTCTAATCACCAAACACCATATATACAAATATAGTAACAAGGTTGTACATCATAGTAGATTATATCTGTGATACCTTATACTAGTCCTCTAAGTACCAATGTAATC